>BCJJ01000003.1:0-149045 GCA_039545355.1 Trichosporon coremiiforme | reverse complement strand
GAGCGGCAGGAGTGGCCTGCGACCTGCGGGGGGGGGGGGGGGGGCAGGCGGTGATGGGTTAGGCCGCAATGACGATTGATCAAGTTGAGAGGGGTCCAGTAACGATTCCCTCTTCGGTGACGGCCTGGGAGAGGGAATGTCGAGGCTACCCCTCAGCTGCCTGCTCGAGCGGTGAACCGGCTCTCGAGCGGCGGGCAACATCGGTGCCGTCTCCTCATCGATAGGTCGCGTGAGAGGTGTTACCGGTATTACTGGCATGGGCGTAAACTTTGCGCTGTCTGTTGGATCGATGACAAAACGTCGCTCGGCGTCTGTCTTCTCCCAGCGCTCGCGCTCACGCTGCCTACCCCGTTGCACGCCCTAGCACGCGCCGAGAAAGAGAAGATTGCCTTGCCGCCGATTACGGAAGTGATGATGACGAGAAGGACGAACATGGCCAAGCTTATGCCTGCTGAGAGACTGAGCTTAACGTCCGTTGGCCAAGATGAGTGGATCAAGTGCAGATCCTCGGAGCTGAGCGTGGTGCAAGAGATCGACGCAGGGACTAGCTAATGACAGCGTTGGTATGTTCTCCTTGCCGTATCTCAATGGGCCGACATCGCTATCTTTGGCACAACCGACGCCACCGTCAGCCGCATTCCAAGCCACGGGCGGCTGAGTCGCGACGACACCGATGATCGTCGCCGTTGTATTCAGTCTGCTATGCTGCACCCGAATCTAAGTCCCTACGGAAGATATCAGCCTATTGTTAGCATGTGCCCGCATGCAGAAGGGCGTGGGCAAACGAGTCTGCAAAGAAGACGGAGAATGAAGCTCCCGGCTGGTTGGACTCGGCTTCTTGACGCGGCCAATTCTCATCACGTGCCTCAGGCTTATCTTTCGGACCGGCACCCACGCCTTCGAGAACAGGTTCAGCAAAAGCGGGTCCGAAGGGCACTCGGTATCCAGCTGACTATGGGATCTGCAGCCGACGACCAGGCCATAGAGATGGAGCGTCGGGAATAGCACAGGCAGTTCCGAAATCGGTGCAATGGGGACCTGCAATTGAAGCGAGCGTATTCGGGTCAGTCTTCAGAATGGAATCCGACACTTCCCAGAACCTGAGTATACGCAAGGTCACGGTTTCGCGCGGACGTCCGAGGTTGAGGAGGTGGTGTAGGGGGGACCTCGGTGCGGCTGGCCAACTGCTTGGCTCAGGTTGGACGAGATGTGAGTTGATCGAGGTCTTCAGGCGAGAGGGGACGGCGGTTGCGTCATGGGTTCCTGGCTCAATGTTCACACGTATGTCGTCCGATTGTCTCGAAGCCGCAGGGGACAGATCTCGAATGTTCGCCTGCACCTCCTGCCGAAGCTCGTATCATGCTCACGCAACTCACCGAGCGATGCATGATGCATACCACCCAACGGCCGTCATGGAGTGCGCGTGACCTCATACCGTCCGTGGGCCTAGCTCGCCTTGCTCCAATGACACGCTACTGCGGTGTCCCGAGCTAGTCCACAAGCGGAGGCCGTTCCGTCAGAGTATATATGGGAATATTCCGTGCGCGCTACCGACGTCTTCCTCCCTCACCAGTAACAGCAAAACAGACAAGATGCCCCAAGATCTCTCCAACTACCCCACGGTCATCCTCGTCCACGGCCTCTTCTCGAACGGCGGGCACTGGTGGAAGACGATTCTCGCGCTCAAGGACAAGGGCTACGGGATTGACCAGATCAAGGCTGTCGACATCCCCCTGACGTCGATCGAGGACGATGTCGCTGTCGTCAAGCGCGCGATCGAGGATGAGCCCGGCGACGTGATCCTCGTCGGCCACTCTTACGCGGGCGTCGTCATCTCCTACGCCGGCACCGACATCAAGAAGGTGCGAGGCCTGGTGTACGTCGCCGCAATCGTACCCGACGCGGGCGAGAGTGTCTCGGACATCCTGGCGTGGGAGCCTGCCAAGTATGCCGATGCGATCAAGCCGACCTCGCAGGGCCTGCTCTACATCCCGCCGAACGAGTACAAGCAAGCCATGTGCCAGGACGCGACCGCCGACGAAGCCTTCACGTTCGCGACATCCCAGAAGCCCCCCAAGCAGAATCTCGTCACTGAGAAGTCGGGCAACAAGCCCGCCTGGAAGAACCAGCCCTGCTACTACGCCGTCTCCAAGGACGACCACCTTGTCTCCCCCGCTACGCAGTACAAGCTCATTCAGCGCATGCCCACCAACAAGACCATCGAGCTCCTCGCATCCCACGCCTCGATGAACTCGCACCCTCACGAAATCGCCGACCTCATCATCACCGCCGCCAAGGCTGCCGCCGCTGCCGGCAAGTAAGAAGACCTGACAGGTCACAAAGTGAAATAGTCGTATGCAGTGATAAGAAGTCATCGGGCCCTGCGGACAGAGGCTGGTCTGACCTTAACCCTATGCTATTCTCTCCTACTAACGCTCAGAGATGCTAATCAGTTCACCCGGTCGTGTGCTGCTCGCGTGCGACAGCTCACGTGCAGTTAGTCCAGTCCATTTCGGGCGCGATGGTCAGAGAGTAAGGCATCTCTCGTTTCACTGGATTCACGAACGTGCGAGCGACTGGCAAGTGTTCAATCACCACACCAGCCGTTACAGCTTTCGTGGTACCTGACTGCTGTGGCCGTGGTCAAAGGGTCTTGCACATCGATCTTTGGCGCATATTCCGCTGGAGTTCGGGTGCCCTGCTAGAAACGTGGCCTCTGCCTGCTGAAGCTCGAGAGTAGTTCAGAAGCTGGACTCAGTTGCGGCGATGAGCGCCGCTAACTGGCTATCCACAGTTATACTACCGCTCATGCCTCACCAACTGCACTCGAAGATGCCCCGCAAAGGTGGTGGTGAGCTGACCATGCCCGAGGCGCTAGATGCTATTGAGGCAGTGCGGTTGTTAGTCCGAACTTAGCTCGCTTCCTTGGTCCTTGGTTACAAGCCGTTTATCTTATCTTTCAGCCACCGGATCTGTCAGTCTTCGGGCTCGCAGCTCGCACAGTGCTACGTGTCTATGCATGTCTATGCGTCAGCCGACGCAACTACGGCAATTTTACAGTTGATAGGGGGGTGCATGGGGGATGACTGTTGCCACGTGGCTCAAACTTCGCGCTTACGCGTCGAAAGCGTCGAAGTAGGAGAGCAGCCAGACGAGGCCGGTCATGAGGGCAGCGCCAGTGACAAAGAGCACGACCATCATGATGACGATCTGGGGAAGGACGGAGAGGATGCTCTTGGGCTGCTGCATGGGACCGATCTGGGCGTCGGCGCCCTCGAAGATGACGACGCGGCGCTGCTCGGCGACGCCGTCGACCGCCTCGCCGCTGTCGTCGAGGAAGGTGATGAGCGCATGGCGCGCCCGCACGGGCTGCACGGTGTGTGTCGCGGGGGCGGGGAGGAGAGGCTCGGTGGACTCCTTGCTGTCGACCATGGTTGTTGTGGTGTGGGTGGAGGACAGTGCGCAATGTTGAGGACGTCGTTATGTAGCTAGCGGCTAAGGACGGTGCTGGAGCGGACATAGAGTGGTGACGTAAGCGTTTCGCTTTAGTGGCAAATCACGTGGCACAACTCCGCGCTTTCCACAACTCTCGATACAGGATCTTGCATCGGCAGAACTCTACGGCGGGAAATTATGGAAGTCTTCACAGATCTATGGTATGGTACAAACAGGTTTACTCTACAGAAACGGACGGGGCGTACTTGGCCCAGACCTCGTTCCACTTCGCCTTTCCTCCAGACTCGATAACGTCGCCATGGCACGGGATAATACGGTCCCACTTGGCCTCAAAGATGGGCACCATCTCACGCTTCGCCTTCTCCTTGTCTTCAAACAGGCCTCCCGCGAGCTTCTGATGCAGGGTGCCTCCCGGTGACATGCTCGATCCGCTTCCGAGAAGAACCCTAAACCAGCCCGGAATGTGCGAGCGTGAGTACTGCTCCGTCGGGGGCAGGTTGAAGAGCAGGTCGGCCTCGAGCAGCGTGCCAGTCGGATGGTGAATCGCGACGAGCTCATCGTTCCGGTGCGCGGACACGTTGTGAAGGCTGATCTCGTTCTCAAACCCGTACGTCTTGTTCTCGCCCCCAGCACCAAAGAGTCCGGCCCACTTCACGTCGGGCTTCTCGCGGGCGAGGCGCTCAACGCCGATCGGCCTGCGGTCAGCTACCTACGGCGACGTTCCAGCCGCGACAAGAGCTACTCACTGTGCATCAGGGAACGCCTCCGACCACGGCTTGATGTTCATGCTATGCTCGCCGTCCGGTGTCACGAGCCACTTGACGGGTCCGCCGAGCTGGCGAAGCGCCTCCTGCGTCGCGGTCGTAAGAGGGTGCGAGACGTAGACAAACAGCCCTTCGGGGAGCTTGATAGCGGTGCTGCGACCTCCGATGGGAATCAACCCGAAACGCTCCTGTCCATTAGCTAACAGCGGACTCTCAGCAGCTCACAAAAGGCACGCTGAAGGTGACCATGCCAGGGAGCACCTCGCGGATGACGAGCTTGGCGTCGCGCTCGTCGGTCGACGCGGGAGCTAGGGATTCGTAAGATGCCATCTTGCGGATAGGGGTGTGAGAGAGTGCGCGAATGTGAAGTCGAAGTTGCGTTGCGGCGATCAAGGCTGGCTTGCTTCTCATGTTGTTTTTGAGGAGTGAAAGTGGATCGACGGACTGGGGATCGCCAATGACGTCAAGAAGCTGAACGCCACCGCTTATGTAACCCTACCTCCACCTGCCCGCCGGCGATGGCGACGAGCACCGCTCTTTTGGTTTTCCGCACCGCTTCGACACCGACGCCGACGTTGCGGCTCCCGGTGAGTCCAGCGACGCCTGCTAATACATGCCGGACCCGACCAGCACAGCTTACCACCACATTGATGTCTTGGAGCCCTCATCACGGATGCTTCGTGGTTTTCTACTGGGCTGACGCTGTTGACAAATTGTCTGCCACCTCGTACTAGAGAGGGTCACTGACCCTCTGCACTTGCGGAGGCGACCTACGGTGCAGAGCTGCTCCCCCGAAGTCTGCGGCCGAGAAGATAAGACAACCCCACCGACTAATGACAAAACAAGGTCCCCGACTACAAGCCACCGACGCCACCACATCGAGCCACGACCACCGTATTGTTAAGCAAAAACATACACATACAGCTACTGGCTCACCACTTTCAAGCAATGCACTCGCTCTCTCGGCCGTTTGTTGAAATCTAAGCCGCTGGATGCCCGAGTAACGATGTGACTCGCAGCGCGACTAGACAGAACTGATCGATTGAGTTGGGTTTGCACGGCCGGCGGGCGTTTATATATCTACAGGCAGTTAGAGAACAATAAGACTAGCTGCTGCAGTGAAACAGAGGCGCTAACGTGGACTAGCGTGGCGGGTAAGAAATCATGTGATTTCCAACACCGTTGGAGAACCTCCGTGGCGCCGAGAGCGGGCGCCGCGCCTTGTCTCCGACGAGGACGTCCAATACATCTATGGTGAAATGGTATCATGCATCGTTGCCACGCGGATTCGATGCGGTGGGGGTTCGATTCCCCCTGGATGTACTCTTTTGCTGCTGTTCTGGGATACATGGCAAGCGGCTGGTCGGTGGGTCATTGCGGTTCCGGTGAGGGCTGTTGGTGACTGTAGTGGTTGATGGGGGGGTGGGGCATGTTGTCAAAGTTTGGTGAGTTGCCGACAATCTCGGTCAATTCCGTTTGATTACTCACCTCAACTCTGGGTGTGCTTCGCTTCAGGCCCCATCCAGAGCAGTTTGCACAAGCTCAGCGACGACATACCGCAGGGGCCGTTGCAAAGGAGCCACGGTTGGTCTGCAGCGTTACGCTGCCCAGGGAGCAGGTCTCAATCTCCGCATGTACCCCACGGCAAGATCTGCGGGGGACTGTCTACTGCGCAACGCGCGGAGCCAGCGTGTATGCAGATCGTGTACTGGCAGCGCCCCACTCTTCTTCCGCGGGCTAGAGATCGCCCTCCGTCTGCTTTCACTCCCTTTGGTTGCCGCAATGAAACGGCCGTCTTCCCACGGGATGCACTTTCATCCTCCTCATCGCTGAGGTCACCCAATCCATCACTCTGGACGGCAACTCCCTATAGGATGGGTCAATCACAGCCGTGTACTTACTGACAACAGAACCTGCCAGTCGACCAGACCACATATCATGTCGCTGACTCCCGTGCAATGGGTTGCTCTTGGCGCCGGGCTCTACGCCGGCATCGGTCTCCCTCTAGCCCTCGTATGGTGGTATCGACGTCGGTACCGCCACCACCGTCCGCTGCCGTCACGCCCCGACAAGGTAGACGCGGCCGAGCTCCTCGACCAGACGGACACTTCCGCAGGTCCAAGTACACCCTACAACTCCGCGGCTCAGTCGCTCGGCCTGCGTCAGGTCAGCCCGCACAGCCAAGTCGTATCGCCCAGCCCACCCGGCACCGACTCTTTCACTGCGCCCACCGCGACCACGAGAGACAGCACCAGCACTTCACACTGTGACTGGCCCCCGTCGCTCCGAGGGATCCGCGTTCCGAGTCGCCCGCGGTACGCTCGCATAAGCACCCTTGGGGGAGCGGATAGCGTTAGAGACCTACGGCCGAAACAGTCTTGGCACCCGACACATGAGGGACGCCAGTCGTTCCACCGACCGATTCAGCACTGATATGGGTCACACTGCGCGACACAGCCATGTTACCAGTGACGGACGGGAGAGCACGGATCACCTGTCCAGCAGAGACAGCCGTGCGGCGACAGATAGCCACACCTATCACTCAATCAGGGACAGCCGCTCGATCGGCATCAGCCTGCCTGCAAACATCGCACAGGCTGACTTCGCATCAGGTTGTGGCGCTGAGAGATCCCGCGGCACATCGGTTACTCGCAGCTCAACGTCCACGCGGCAGATGGCGGGCGCGCTCCACCACTCAGTTTCGTCCCTGGAGACGACCTTGCTTTCAACGCCAGGCAACATGACACTCATAGCTGGCGCTACCCTCAGAAGCGGCCCGTCGCAGACGAACGCTCCAGCTCGCCCGAACGCCAACCATCCGAGCGGACCCCATCCTCCTAGCGCGTCCCTTCCTCCGAGCACCTGTCGCCCTCCTAGCTCCCAGCGCGCTCCCTCAACCACCCCTTCCTTCACAATGCCAGTCCCGATGCCCACCTCTCCCCCACCGACCGCCATCATGCCCGTCGCGAATCCCCTCCCAGCCCCAGCATCACCGCCTGAACCTGACGAGCCCTTCCGTCCCCCCTCCCAACTGCGAGACGAGATCAAGCGCCATCTCTTCGCGCCTGGCGCAGCACCGCCCCAGTCTCCCGGCACAGTCACGATTCTGAAGGGCGTGCTCATCTCGGACCCGGAACAGATGGATCCCGGGCCGGGGCCGTCGGGGGAGAGGGTCATTGTCCGGAATGAGGAGGATGCGGAGACTGTTAGGTTGGAATTGTTGCCGCCGCGGTATCGTCCTGAGTGGGCTGAAGAGCATGCGGTTGAGGGTGAGAAGACGGGGTATGCGGATGGACGCTGTGCATAGGCGGTGAGCTATGAACTCAGAAGCTGAGAGGATACATGTAAGTTGTGTATTGTGTAGCGTTTCGTCATGTGCAGTAGCAGTGGACGAACGACAGGTCCATGTTGTCAATGCATGCGGAAACGGAAGTTCTGGCTCAAGCTGCACGAACGGCCATATCCTAGTGAACGCTTGATGTTCTGTTGTCCGTTTGCCTCCCTCAGCGGATGCCTGTATGAGTTGGTCCTGGTCTCTTGTGATTGACCGTCATCTAAAGCGGTATAGTTGCTGCATTGTCAGCTAAGCTGCATCAAGCCGTTGCATGCTCAACTGACAAGTGGAATGGGTAGGTCATGATAAGTAGCCCAAGTGCGGGGGACCGAAGTCGAGTGTGTAGTTAAATGTGCCGTTGAATTGTGGGGTTGATGCGCAGGCCAGCAGAAGCATCAGAGAACTTGCTGCAAGCCAGACCATAGTTGCCAGATTGAGAAGTGGCCACCGTCGCTGTGGCTCGACGAAGGGAATCAAGGGACGGAAAATGTAGTCGGGTTGGACTTGCGTAAACTCGGCAAGCAGTGTCGCAAGTTGAAGAAGGAATGGATGAGCATGCACGGTTTGCCCGTGACCGTTCTGCAGGGCGAGTACGTATGGCCTGACATCTGAGTGCTAGGAACCGCAGACTCCAGACTTGCCGATCGCCATTTGAGACAGACACTGTGCCCGCCTCTGCTCCCTTTGACGAAGGCGTCCCCACGGTCACCGCGACTCAACACTCCCTCACCCGTCCTATCCTTCATTCCAAGCTCTCTCCTCTCTGGTATCACACCCTGGTGCGCCGAACAAGCGAACAATAGCGAACAGGAGAAATGAGTAGTGACACCTTGGACGGTGGGTCCACCTCGAGCCTTGGAGATACGAGACTCAAGGGGATTGGGCGCAGCAGGATCACCTGGGCCAAGACCCATCACACTAGCCTCAGACAGATCGTGTGTATGTGCGGGAATAGAGAGAGAGGAGCTGTGAATGACTGTTCTTCGCCACCGACGGTGACAGTCTAAGGTCCGCTAGTGGGCACAGCAATGCACTCGAGTGCAGCCATCAACAGCTAACTGTGCGTTCCAACGGATTAGTGAATAGCGATTTAGCGACCCCACCTTACGCCATACGCCAGACACCACTTACACCCGTGCTGTGCTTTCGGTGCAGGGCCTGGGTCCACTGCCGCTGCCAAGCGACGGCGTAGTGGGTGAGACCCCAGATGGAGCTGAGATCATCATTTGATTTAGTGTACACCAAGCCTGATGACACGCGAATTGCCGCATGCGTCAAGACCAAGGTAAGAGACATAATGAACCAATACGATGATGTCCTCGTTCCCAGCACTAAGATGAAGCGATGGCGGCCATTCGCTGGTGCTATTCGTGCCCGGCGTCTGCTCCCTAAGCGTCTCGCACGCTTTCATGACCAAAATACCTGCTGTCCTGCTGCTGCGGCATATGCTTTATGCCTCAAGGACACTCCTAGTGTCGATGTGAAGCGACTTGGCCCGCGTGGTCGCGTGCCTCCATCGAAACAGCGGGAATATCCCCAGTGAAACATTCGGCACATTGGCCTGAGCACCTGCGCGCCCGTTCTCCCCGATGCCCCTCTCCTCACGACTAGCGCGCCTCATCGACTACTCAGACGCTAACATAGCGCAGTCCCGCCTTCCCTGTTCCCAACACCCACGCCCCTGGCGTCAGGAGCGTGAGCGTAGCACAAGGGCCTCCAGTGATCCACCCTTTGGGTCTTACTCTACACCCACATTGACACACCTATACCCTAAGTGGCCCAGCTATGGCACATGAGCTACGTCCTATTTGTCACAGTTCTCACCCGTCACTCTTCCTTCTCTGCAGCTTCCTCATTCTCGAACCTCAACTCTCAATTACATCCAGTTCGAGTCGCTCGTTCACAATTGACAACTCTGTTGAGAATAAGCTCTAGCTCTCGGGAGAGGCTTGTGCTCTCGTTACCAACGTAACGCTGAGCACGAACGGCACTCGGCGGCCCCCGGCGCCCACCGGGACAGGGCCATGGCTCAGTCTCATTAGTACTTAAGTAGCCAGAGACGCCGGGTCTGTCGGTGCATGTTCTTCATTGTTATCCTCCATACCAGTTGTAACTCAACACAACTCAGCAGCTTTCATAATAGACAACTCAGCAGCTCAGTCGAAGAAGGTCCCGGTACCCCGCACCCGCAAGGCGTGAGTCACTACTCCACTGCACCAACTGCTTTTTCTGCCTGCTCAGACATGACTTGGATGGGCCCTGCAGTATTGCTTCATCTCCATACCACTCCACCACAACAATCACCATCTTCCCCAGAGCCAAGGCTAACCACTTCTGCAGTTGCACCATTTGCCGCGGCCACAAGGTGCGTAGGTAGTTGTTGGGCCCCTTTTGGCCCATCCGCGTTGCCCCGCAATCCGTACAAGTCGAACAACCGCTTACACATGCGCAGACACGATGCTTGCCCGATGGTGAAGACCCGAACCCGACATCCTGATGCTCTCATTGTGCACGTCTCGACTTAGACTGCGACTATTCGAGAGCAAGGAAAAGAAGGTGAGTGCTGCCCTTTGCGATGATGGTCAAGGGCAGTGGCTGGTGATCATTTCCCTTGATGCCTCACATGCCTCGGAGGTTTTGCTGATTGGTGTGCAGGCGTAGTGCGGCTCACAGAGCCAACAACAATCTAGGCACCGCCGACTCCGGCTACGATGGGTGTCGCCAAAACGACAAATGGAGCAACCCTCGTATGGGGAGCAGCTTTGACTCGTGCGAGCTCGTCCCCGTTCATGGTTTGATGAACAGTGTCGGTACGGTGGGCCCAGTCAGCTCTGTTTCTATGGGCACCAGCCTGCCTCCTATGGGGCACATGAACACCCGCATGCAGCTGGTGCGCGGATGGAACATGCGACAGCCAAACATGACAGGTCGAGCTCCGATGGGCACCAAGCCAGTGGCACCCATGTTGCCCAACCCAGCCTTCTCCAATGACCACCCATGGACAGTAACGAATGGCCACCATCCGCACACCATGTATGTCCCGAGCATAAATTCAACGACCCCCAAGACTGTGAGCGTGTGTTTCAGCTGGTTCTAAATGTGGATTAGAGAGTTGACTAACATCCTAGTCATCCCACAGTGTCTTGCCAGGGGACACAGGGTCCGCTATGAGCAGTACGGTTACCAAGGTTGTAAATCAACAGCAGCACAACCATCGCCCTGGGGCGTCGATTGGCCGTGGCAGGGTATGCCTCCGTTCCAGCAAAACTGAATGGCAAGTGAAGCGGTTTAAGCCCTGATTCATTCTTCGGCAAGCACTGTGTGGTTTATCCCTTCGAATGGACAGTTCAATGACAGCTGAAGGGAGGTGTTTGTCAACGGGGCCAGGGGTCTGGATTGGTTTGGAACGCAAGCCCCTCATTGCCCCTTCTTCTTGGTCAACAACACTCGAGATTTTGGAAGCTTGGATCCATTGACTAGTGTGCTTGAAGTATGGATACATGAACTCCAGAGAGACCTCCCGAAATTTATCGTATTTTCCATGGTTTTCTCTTAAACAATTCTCTGCTTTTCTAATTGGATGCCCCTTGCCCAGCTACTGTACATCAATGCTAGTGATTATGAAGCCCTAGATGGAGGTTCTGACAGTCAGCTGCGCTGGTCCCTGCATCGTCGCATTCAGTCTGCGCATGCCTAACCACTGTGCGAGTGGTGCCACTTCGTCTCAGGTTGCGTTTTGGCACCCGTCGTTATTGTGAAGAGTGTCTTCCTGGCCAGCCCTTCCTCCATCGATTCACTGATCCACTGAACGCTGAACAACGCTGTCACTCACTCATGCATTTGAGCACTCGTCGACTTCCTCGCATTGACTTTTTCCACTCTGACATCCCTCCCATGGTGCCCTCATGTTGGCCACCCTCGACTACTACGGCTTTCCGCACATCTTCTCCCAAGTACTAGCCGAATGCGAAATCAGAACCCAACACACCCTCCGTCTCTTGTGCAAATCGGCAAAGCTAGTCGTGGACAAGTTTGAGCGACACTCTCCTCATCAACATGGCTGTCGACCCGGCTCTGCGCTGTGAACACTCGACGGTCAGCCGGACCTACATGCACGGTTCTCCGGCTTCGGGGCTCACAAGCTGGCGCCCACCATGTGCTGCCTGGCCGGGAAATCCTCATTCCCTGCCTGTTTGCCAGCCGCTCAATGCTGAAGCAAAGAAGGGGCTCCGTCTTGTTCGCTTGGTCTCAACATTCTCCGACTAAATGCAAGTGGATGTGTGGTGGGACGAGGCGAAACAGGGAGGACTCCCTTATGACAGCCCTTTCCAGTACTTGGAATCAGTGAAGTGCGTGAGACTCCTCCACGATGGGAAGGAGCACAACTCCCCCTTTCTCGTACCACCTGCTCCAAAGACAGTACGTCACCTCCAGTTTAACCCCACCCGACAGTGTTACTGCCAGTGTCCGACAGTTGGCCTGTCCTTTCCGCCAGAGTACCTCTCACCCTGCCAGTTTGCCGTTGAGCTTATCAGGGATTGCTTGCGTCGGATGGTGATCGACGCCAACCACCATGAAGTTGTGTAGAAGTACTTTGAGTGCATCAGCGACAGTGGACGCCACGATAAACTCAGCGTCAAGGTCATTGTTCGAGATCCTGCCATCACCCAGGAGGACAAGCCTCAAATTGTCGGCACATGGATGGACATCCTCCCTGTCCCCGTTGAGCTCCTCGCAAGACCTCAGTGGATCTGCAGTAGGCGGGATGACGATGCCTCCACTGGAGCCTTGAACGTTTTGTAAGATAGTTTACGCATTTCCCGGTCCCCTGGGATTGGCCGATGGCCGAAGCCTCTTGCAGCCACAACCGTATCTCCACGGTCCACACGCATAGCATCAGGGAGCGGTGATGCGCATCTCGTGTTGCGCGTTTGTGTCCCCGCTCCAGCCTCCATCTCGGGACGCTGCGCATTGTAGATCCAGGCTCTACGTTCACTTAATTCCCCTTCCATTCTGAGGGTCCAGGGGCAAGAGCTTCGGCCTGGCTGCAACCACCAGAAACAGTGTGCTTGCCACCACAAATTTGCCACCACCACAATCACCAGCAGCTGTCAGCAATTTCCATAATTTTGGGAGTTTCTATGAAATAGTGCCAACAATCACTTCTTCACGCGGAGAAAGCCCTTTTGCACAGAATCGAACTCCCAGTCGCAGCCTCAGCGCGTAGAGCAACATTGACCCATGGCATCTGTGTGAAATGTAGATCCATTCGGAAGCTGAAGGGGAGGAATGCCAGCCGTTGCCGCTTGGACCCCAGACCGGAGATACGGTGCCGGAAGAGTTAATGGGTGAAAAGTCATTCGCTCCTGGCAGATGGAGCGAAGTGCGTCAATCAGCTTGACTTCGATGCTTTGTGAAGGTCTTGTGAGGAACAATAACACGTGACGATGCATATTCCACAGTGCCAAGGGGCAACGCAGATCACCTCGCCTTGCACCTGCTCCCGCTGATGGACTAGGAAGGATTCGGGTAGGCGGACCGCCTCCATAAGCCTTGTAGCTCCAATCTGGTGATTTAGATCAAGTGGTACGAGAACCTTACTGTCGAGCGCATGAACTGCCTGGAACCTCAAGACTGGGGAAACCTGCTTAGCGTCCGTGTCAAGTTCAAGGGTTCTGGGCGATGCTGAATGAAAGCATCGGACGAATAAATTTAAGCATGCCGTCCAAGAAAGCAATGGAAGCGATGCCGGAAGGGGAAATGCGGTATGCACAGCAATGTCAGCGGCGGCGTATGTAGCCGATGTTCAGATGCAGCATCGCCCCTTAGCGGTATAGCTGAGAGGCTGGTCGTGTTTGCGGCACTGCTCGAAGAGGAGATGCTGCTCTGGACCCATGAGGCAGCCCAGAGTGTCCGATGCGCGCCAGTCCCATGCCCCGCTCACGCGCGCGCAGCATGTCTCGCGTTCCTTCGTGTACTGGCCGCCGAGGGAGTCGGTTACCGGGTTCTTGTATGTTGCGTTCCACGTGCCGCACGATATATACCTCTTTCCATCCACGCGCGTGTCGAAGTAGGGCGGGAAATGGTACACCGTGATGTTGGTCGAGGCTGAGTTGTTGACAGCCGAGACGACGGCGACGCATGGACCGCGGCGTTACTGTCGACACCAAGCCGGCAGTTGGAGTTGGAAGTCGCTGGATTTAGAAATGGGGGCTTGTCCGTGTGTTGTCCGCCATAGCGAGTTGTCCGAAGCGGCTGCGCTGTGCCTCGGCGAAGCGAAAGCGCTGGATCGTCCGTCAAGCCAAAGCATTATTGCAGCACCGAGGACAGCGATTTGACGGTCAGGAGCGCCATGATGCAGGTCCGGTGGCCCCCATGTAGATGAGGAGGGCGGTCGGCGTCGTTCTCGCGCTGGCTCTGGCTCCGTTCGTCACTATGAAGTCGACATCACTGGATGTACTGCTGCAATGCTCGGAAGGACGCAACGAGGGATGCCGGTCGAGCCCACTTCGGCATCCAAGCGGTCCGTGCGCACAGCGTCGGAAAAAGCGCGGCTACCGCATGCTTTGGCACTGGCGACCCTATCTCAAGTGTTCGGTTATCTGTCCGACCAGTAGAGCTCTTGATTATGTCTTACCAGAAGTATGCTGAGAATGTCCTACGGTGCAAAGTTTCAAGAGCCAGTAGATAATCGTCATCAAGTGCTGAGCTCAGCATCAGCCCGAAGTAGTCAGCCCGACGCGGAATGCTCGGCAGTGCGGACGGCATCCTCATGCCTACTTTTAGACGCACTGCGTGCTCAGCGGTCTTGGCAAAGGGGTGAGTGTGTCGACGGCGTGCGAGCTACCTGCGAGCTGCTTGATGGACAGTCTGCCGAAGCGGCATGTGCAACCTCAGCCTCACCCACCTGTGCCAACCTGCGTGTAGCACGGGCAGGACATACCTCGCCCATCTCTTGATGGTCTGAGCGTCGCTCAGCTGCCATTTCCGTCAGTCTGCTGCAAGCTCGAGGAGCGCCTAGCCAGTAAGATGGAAGCCCCTGTGCCCCCCTGCAAGCACAAGTAGGAGTGGGTGCCAAAGGACAAAGGAGAAGATCCGGCCAGGTGCAGACAGGTGGGAGCCCGTGGGTGCCATGGCGCGGCAAGACTGGCGCAGGACTGGCGAGCGGTGCGCCACCAGGACCCCATCTCCCCTCCCTGGACTTTACCTGGGGTCTGGGGGAGGTCCATGCACGCCGGCGTGCAATCACATGTCGTCTTGGCTGGAGTTCTGCGACAGACGTGCGACAGACGTGCGAGACCCGGCGGCGTTGTAGGAGGCGTTAAGAGACGCGATGGTAGGAGAACAATGACGATCGCGCAGCCATGTGCACACTAGACCAAGACGGGGCCGCCGTCGCACCAGCCCGGCGATGTCGTCTCGCCCACCGTAAAGACGCAGAGTCGATCGCTCGGAGCCCGGCTCGGTGCTCGCATGCATACATGTTCGCATGCAGGACGCACAAGCCCAGTGGCAGCCTGGGTGTGCCTTACGAGATCCTTACTGCCCTCCCTCACTCACTGCGTGTAAGAGTTTACCAACGTAGCGAACTCCCTCCCCACTGCACATATAACCCGTCCTCGCGGCAGGCTCCGCCCCCAAACTTGCTCTATAATACAACCAAACCCCGACGCTCCTTTACAGTGACTCTCCTCCTCTCATGACCGCCCTCGCCCCCGCTCTGGCAGCGCGTGCCGCCGCGACGAACCCGCCTTCTTCAACAGCAGCGCCGTCCCCCTCAGCACCGCCGACGACTGGACCGTGTGTGTCGCCTCGACTGACGAGACGACTGATAAGTGCTGCGCGTCGGCGCTCGGCGTCCTGTGCCCGATCTGGGGATGCCGCCTCTCCCTCAGAAACAGCCGGCAGCAGAGCGCCTTCACGACGTGCACGGACAATGCCTCTGGCGTGGTGAACGGCGGACGCAAGCGCGCGTGCAAGTCGTACCAATCGACGTACGACGAGGCGGTGAAGCAGCTCGCCGTGGGTGAGGGATGGTGGTCCTCCCCTCTTGCTTCTGGGCACGTCGCGTGCGCCGCCTTCGGCGGCCGCAACGAGTCCGCGGCCGACTGCTGCGCCTCGGCCAACGGGCAGAAACAGGCCAAGGACGAGGGCAAGCACATCCCCGAGACGTGCATGCTTGCCGACGCCGACACGGCCAAGTTCGAGACTTGCGTCCAGGAGAAGCACGACGCCTACGCCGTGTGCACGGCCACTGTCGCCACCGCTGCCGACAAGGGCACCGCGTCCAGCGCCTCCGTCAACGCCGCCAAGTCCTCTGCTCAACCCACCGCGAACAGGAAGGCCGCCCTCGCCATCGCTGCCCTCGCCGTCGCCGCCCTCGGCTCCCTCTAGTCCCTCCTCCCCTCTGTCGATAGCATAGCGCCCGACACTTTGTGACATTGCGCAGACATGCAGTTTACATACAGAGCGTGGGAGACATGGGCATGCGGACGTAGGGACATTAGGACAGACGATTATTAGACGTGAGAGAGGCGAGAGGGAAGGAGTCAAAGTTGAATGCGGAAGACCGAAGGGAATTACGACATTATAGAACAACGCCAAGCCGGGGAGATCCCGGCGCTAATGACCTTGACAAGATAAGATTGAATCGATAGACAAACAAAACGTGCTATGAATAGAGAGTGCGAGCGTGATCTACAAAGCATGGTTCGCGGATAGCAGCCCCGCCCGGCATTCGTTGGGCGGCTGGGTCGTGTCGGCTGTGGGCCGTGTTTGTGGCTTGCATGTCTTGTTTGTTCGCCGGTGGTGACGCGAAGTTGACGCCTAGAGCGCAGCAGCAACAGCCCCGACGAGCCCGAGCACGAGCCCCGCCGCAATCCGACGGCGCGGCGCAGCGCTCTCGCTCTTCCAGCTCCAAGCACTGCTGCCGTCCTCGCCCGTCCTGTTTTCTCCACAAACAGCATACGCGCCCATGGCAGCGACGCACCCGGCGAACGCATCGAGCGTCTTCGTGTTGTTCGGCAGGGCGCAGGGCGAGTTGGCCAGGGGGGGCCAGCGCAGTTTCCCGTCTGGCACGCAGCACGCGGACACACTCGCGAGTCCAGCGGCGTAGACATCGGTCAGAATGCCCGTCGACATGGGGCCCCAAGCGCCGCTCTGGGTTGCGCTCGCGCCCGCACTGGCGTTGCTGGGAGCAGCGAACGAAGGGGAAGTAGTATTGGTGATGCTGCCCGTGTTCATGAACGACGCCCACGTCTTGGGTTCCCAGGTCAGCTCGGCTGCCGGCCCAACATACGCGACGCAGAGCGCCGTACTCGGATCCAGCGGAATATAACTGTCACTCAGGTCGGAGACCAATTGCTCCGTCGCATCGAGCAGCGCCTCTGAGTAGCTCTTGCAGATCGCTAGGCGGGACACGCCGGGTGTTTCGCCGAGCAGGTCGCCGAGCGCGGCTTCCTGGGAATTGGCCGGCTCGCGAATCGTCGTCTGCGCCGGGCTCGTCTCGGTCACGGTGGCGAAGTTTGTCGTCGTCGTAGTAGTAGTCGTCGTTGCGAAAGGATAGTTGGACGTGCGGTTTGCATCCGAGGCGCCGCCGCCGATCCACCCGGCCCCGCTCGTGGGGTGCGCGCTGCTGGTGCTGGAAGAAGAGCGCGAAAAGGAGGAAGAGGAAGAGGTGCGGGGCCCGCCGGCGGGACCGGGGTCGCTGGCAGTCGGACGGTTGCTGGTTCCAGGATCGGAGGTCGTGCCGGGGTTGGACGTGGGACCGTCAGTCGGTCCCGGGTCTGAGGTGGCCGGCTCGGAGCTCGTGGGCTCTGTCGGTTCAGCGCTGCTGCTCGAGGTGATGCTAGGCTCCACAGTCGGGCTCGCCTCTATGCTGGTGCTCGTACCATTGATGCCGCCGCCGCTTCCGTCCTCAGGGGCGGTTTGGTTGCCGCCGATGCCGGGCATGCCGCCCTCGCCGGTCTCGCCGCCCCCTTGACGTTTCCAGGTGTACCAGCTCCTGTCAATGACGATCTCGCGCTTGTCGTTGCCCTGGCTGTTTGTGCCGTTGTGGTCGCTCGCTGAGCTCGTCACCGCCGACGCCGCCCGGTCAGAGCTATCCAGGCCCCGAAGACAGTCCTCGAACGGCTTGCCCTGCTCGTTGACCAGGCGGCAGCCCAGCGTCTCGTTCCATGCCCCCTGCACTGAAGAGCAGCACGAGTGCTCGCTCTTCAGGTCCAGAGGCTTGGGACTTTCGGGTGCGTACCACACCTTGAGGGAGCGGCAGACGGCATAGCTGATCATGGCGTTGGGCGGGACGAGGCTCGCGTTGAAGAAGCCCACGGCCGGGATTGCGGGCGAAGGCAGAGTTATGGGGGCCGGGGGGACGGCCGTCGTGGACGACGTGGGCGCCATGGAGCTTGGCGGCGAGGTTGGTGAGGTTGGTGAGCAAAAGTGTCTGATGAAGAGACTGAGGATCAGTCGAGAACGAGTTTGGGCTCGCGTCGATCTAGTCTCAAGGCGTGATGTGTGCCAATGTAGCGGCAGTGAGTGATGGCACTGATGAGTGATGAGGAATGAGACGAAGAGTGATGAGAGGTGATGGAAAATGACGTTCTCAGCGCCGTTCTCCTCGAGCACAAGCTCGGCAGCCTCTCCATTGTTTGTCCGCCAGTCGTAACAATGACGCCCCGACAATGCCTTGAGCATGGCGGGACTGTCTGGTTCGGGGGCGCGGGGTCAATGCGCATTCCCAGCCACACGACCAGCGTCGGCCAGAGACCGGCGGAAGTCCAGCCAGAACAATGGACCACCGCATGTGCAAGGCCAAGACTAGAAGCAAGGCGCAAGCGGGCCCGAGATGCGCGGATTGGCGTGCTGGGCGCGCTGGGCGTGGGCTGAGCGGGGACTGGGCAGCCTCGTGCTGAGATGTGAGGGGATTCCGATCTTTGCGGCTCAGCACATCAGCGGCCGGCGGGACAGCGGCCCGCAGGAGGGTTGCATTTTCGGGGTGTCTTCGCTGCCGGGGTGGTCGTGCGTTGCCATCAGCAGCTATGCTGGTGCTTGGAGAGTGTTTCGTCCGCTCATCAGTTTCAAGCCCCCCTCTGCCTGGTACCCTGTCAGCTTTGACTGTCGCCGATCGCGCCAAAGAGGAACGTCGTTCTGCAGTCAGCGACCGCCTGACCACCCTGCCGCCGCGAGACACGGTCAAGAGGACAACAGCAGCGCTGGCCCGTCTGCCTGCCCAATGAGCTGACATGATTCAACCCGTGAAGATTCGTAAACGCGGCGCGGCACCGCCGTCAGGCAGCTATCGTCAGCCGTACTCGCCCTCGTCAAACTTGTTGAGCCAGAGCCTGTGAGTTCTGGAGCATCTGGCATCAGGCACGTGAGTACGCCTCACATCGGAGCTTTGCAACATTGCGTGCGCTGCGCGGTTGTTGATTCAAACTTGTCTTTGTTTGCCATCGATTCTAGGTGTGTATATTCACTTTTGTGTCCATTGGCGCACTGGGTGTGCGCGGGCTCCTTCCTTCTTCTCTTTCGTTGGCGAGAGCTAGGTTGCTACGCTGGGCAGGCCACCCAGCCGGGTGCCGATGGGTCGGTGCAGGATGGGCTCGGCGTTCGCCTCACCGCGCCTCGCCGCCTCACCCGTCCAGCCTCGCCCTCGTCCTCGCCGCTCGGCTCCAGCTTAGGCCGGTCCCTCGTTGTCCATGTCCGCAATCTCCTCTCCATAAACATCGGGATGCTTGCGGAAGCAGTCCTGCATGCCCTTGAACTGCTCGATGCAGTCCATGCCCTTCGGCTCCTGGGTGCTGTGGACAAAGCAGCTGAAGGCAGCCTTGAATTCCTCTCCGCAGGGACCCGTTGCCATGCCGCCCAGACAGGGGCAGTCCCAGTTGATCTCGCCGGTCTCCTCGTTGTAAGCCCCCTGCGCTTCGGCGTCAGGCGAGACCGGCGCCATCTGGCTGTTCGGGTTCGGCGTGTAGTCTCCCTTCAGGGCGCGCTCGGCGTTGTCGACCAAAGCATCCAGGTGGACGTCGACTTCGTGCACGAACTCCTTGGCCGCGTTGACCTCAGAGGCGTCTGATGTCAGCGGAGTCTTGAGCGGAGCGAAAGACGCAGCGCAGCGTTGCGGAGCTCGGAGCGAGGAAGAGGGGAACGGGTGGTGGGAGTGGAGGGGCCCGACGGTGATGTCATCGACACCAACGCCGAAGCACATAGCCATGGTCTCGGAACGCTGGGGTCTGGAGGGCAGCGCGCCGGTGACTCGGCGCAACGATCACTCAGCAGAGGAGGGCCGACATGACCAAGCCTCCACTGTGGCTTGCGTCGGCCGAACACCTCCACCGGGCCACGGCTCAGCCATCCGAATTACGATTCGCCCGGTACTCCGAGCCAGCCGTGCTCGCTGCTGCCCCTCTGCCCCCCCCGCCGCCCTGCCTTCTCCTCGGCGCTCTCCTTGTCGCCGATCTCGCTGGAAAGAAATGATTTAGATATCCTCGCCGATCTCGTTGCTCGAGCGAAGTGCGGGTACTCACTAGGTCCCTCCTCCGGCTGTCCCTCATCCGCATCCTGCACCTCGTCCACCTCCTCAATCTCCTCCTCTTCCTTCTTGCTGTCGGGATTGGGGGCGGTACGCTCCTTCCTCTGCTTCTCGGTGATAGAGAGCGCGACGGCGAGCGCAGCTCCAGCACCGAGGACCATGAGGAGCTGGGCGCCGTCCGAGCTGCCGCCGGTGGGGGCGGATGCGCCCTGGTTCGGTCCGGCCTCACTGGACTTGAAGCGGAGCGCGCGCGCGGTGGTGGGAGCGGCGCGGGGGACGGCGGAGGCGAGGCGCACAGAGCGGGTCGCGGGACGGACGACACGGGAGAACATGGTGAGTGTAAGGTGCAGTGGAAGCTGAGAGAATACGGGGATATCTTTTTCGTCATAAGGCAGGCTGGCGGCTGGCTTTATCTCCCGAGTTAATGCGGAGTTGCACCCATCTCCGTTATGTTCGGAGGGAAGGTGCAGAGCAAGATGGCATTACAACTATTCCTAATCACTACAAATCGTCTCTATTCGTCTGCTTTTACATTGGGGATGAGTTGAGGAAATCAAGCATCGACCGCAAAGACACTCGCATCTTCGTCGGTCGTCAACGTCATCCACACCGAGCACTTCTACGACCGTCGTGCCTCTTCGCCGAGCCGTGTCGCTTCTCGCTTCTTCCCACGCATCTTCGGGCGGGSGGGCGGGCTCCCCGGCAACGCGCCGGAAGCAGAAAGATCATGTGCGCTTCCATGATCGGATGTGGTTTGCAGAGTAGGCCTCGGGCTGTGGCGCACTCCCTCGCGAGCGCTCGGTCGGCTACTTCTTATCAATCACCAGTTTCCACCGCCAGTCGTCCCAGTCCATGACGTCCACGCCCGGACTGTCAATGTACGCCCCCTGTCCTTCGTCATAGACACAGATGACTCTTACGGGGCTCGTACTGACTCTTTCTTCTCCTCTGTAGAGCGCGAGTCTGTACCCCTTGGCCGCTGATCGGCCGCCCTCACATCGTGCAGCGGTGGCCTCGTAGAACCGGTCCTCGGCATCGAAGGGAAGTCGGTCGTGGACCTCTAACGGTCCGACGGAATACGGATCCCGCCGCGAGGCGCCCATACTGGGCCGCGTGCAGACTTGCTCGAGCAGGACGTGCGTCACGTTCAGGTCTTGAGCCTGCCACACGACCCAGTTTGAGAGGTAGAACTTGAACGTCGACCCGGCGTCGGCGGGGGGTGCGAGGATGCACTGTGTGTCAGCTATACGAACTGATCATAGCCCGCGGACGGCGGCTGGCTCTAAGGAGCAGTCTCGACCGTATCCTCTAGCGCCTCGCCACCTCGCCCACCTCGCCCACCTCGCTCTGCGGACTCGGCAGGCTCGGCGCTCGGAGCACACTTACACTCGGCGGAATGCCAAACTCGCGATTCGGCCCCGGCGGCCCCGCAATCAACTGGCAAATCCCAATGAAGGGCTCGTACCAGCACCCATCGCCCACATTGCCCCATTTTCCTGTAAACTCGAGCCAAGACTGGTCTCCAGTATGCTCGATGCGGTGTCCGTACTCTGGCCCGTTCCAGAACTCGATAGGGACAACGTGCCCCTTTGTGTCCCAGAGCGCTCCGCGGTCATCGCACACATCCACGAGCTGCCAGAGATTCAGTAGCTGCGCGTACACGTGTTTCCCCGCGTTGGGCCAGACGCCATGGCTCCCGTGTGCGATGTAAGCGACCGGTCGCCCGTCAATCTTCTCTACGTCTTCCCATCGGTACGTGCCTGCTGAGAAGGCGCCGCCGCTGTGCGTGTCTGGCGTCAGCTAGCGGAGTTGGGGAAGCTCACTGAAGTCGGCCGAGACGGCTGATCCGTTCATGGTGCGTAGGCGCAGGCGCTCCCAATCCGTCACGTCTGGTGTCAGCTATCGCTGCTCGACCCGCAGCTCACGATTCCCAAGCCAGCCGAGGTATCCGACCTCCTTGCCCAGATTGTACGGGTAGAACCTGGCGTCAGCTCACGCCGTATTAGCCAGCACGCACGTCCAGTACCACAGATCCTGTCGTCAGCTTCGCCGAAACGACTGCCGAGCTGCGTCACAACTCACGACCACGCCGTGCCCCTGGTCGACCCAGAAACCGTACACCTCGTCATGTACCCGCCCCCTACCGTCGGGACCCATCTCGAGCGCGCCCTCCTGTCCCGCCGGACCGTACATGAAGTAACTCGACTCTGTGCTGAATATCGGCTGCGCGTTTGCCGGGTGCTCGGTCGAGAGGTGCATCCGCTTCGGGAACTCCATGTACTCGAGCGAACCGAGGCCGCCGGGCGACAATGTCCCGGGTAACTGATGTCAGCAAATCTCCACTTCAAGGTAGCTCGGAGGAATTTACTGGGTCAAACTTGGTGTGGTTTAGGTACTCTATCTGTCGCAAGTCAGTCTCCGCCGGCCGTTGCCACCTACGTAGTCGTACCGGTCGAGCATCCACTTGACGGAGCTCGGGTAGAAGCGTTCCGTCGACCTGTTCGTCAGTTCCGCCGAGAGCTAACCAACCCACGCGAGCTTGAAGATGGGCGCAAACTTGTCTAGGAGTTGCGCCATCTCCTTCTTCTTCTCCGGGGGCGAGGTCGAGGGCGCCCGCTGCAGTCGGGGGTCGGCTGTTCTCGACTCATTCCGGGGTGTCGGGGTGAAGGCGGCCTGTGACGAGGAGAAGGGCCAGAAGGCGGTGGCATAGCTGGCCAGGAGCAGGATCTGCAATGCCTGGCCGTGTCCGGGGACTAGCATGGTGTTTGATGGTTGGTGGTGGATGGCGTCCGAGTTGTTGATGTGCGTCTCGTCTTCCTCGTCCGCAGCGTGCCGTAGACGCACCGCCGCTAGATGGCTGCAAGTGACGATGACAGCGACAGTGGAGGTGACGCCTAAATCACGTGATTAGTGACCCTTAACCGGAGCCTCCGCCATGTGGCTTGGTTGTTCCTGGATTCCTTAGTGCGGGGACCTGAAAGGAGGGAGGAGGAAGGGAGTGCAGGACTCGGGCGCACACTTGGTTCCGCTTCCGCTCTTGGGCTCTCTCACGGGCTCTTGGACTCCTTCCTGTGTTGCGGCGTATAGACAGAGGCAGGATGCCGATGCGGACACTGGGCGGGGGGGGGGGGGGGGGGGGGGGGGGGGGGGGGGGGGGGGGGCATGCGGGGACGCACGACGCACAGAGGCGAGCATGAAGCTGACAAGCCTCGGGGTTGACGGTCAATATCTGTGTCCGGATCATGCATCGGCGCTCCGTGAGGAACTTGGACTGGGAAATGTCATCTGGGTATCTGCGAGTCAAGCGGGTCAAGCGGGTCGAGACCGATCTGTCAAGTGACCCCCCCTCATAATCCCCGCTCATCCACCCAATCACACTCCGGTCCGGAATCAGCCCCCATCTATTCTTATTCTTGCTCCGCACATCCCATCGCACAACTAAGTATATAAACCCCGTAACCCCCCACCCCACCACTCACAGACTTTTTTCCCACAAGCAAATCCACGCCATACCCTCCTTGCCCTCCTTACTCCCCCCTCACCATGTCCTCCAACACAGGTCAGTCAGGATAGTAAGACGCAGCACAGCCATCACACGGCCAAGCAAGCACACCTCTCAACTATACTCTCAAACTATGATCCGATAAAGCGTACAACTCGGAAGTCTATCGCCAGGCTTGACGAGACGCAACACGGGTGCCGGGCTTGCAACCAGTGGATCAGACGAGTATGCCTTTCTTGGTACTCGCCTCCCATGCAGCCTGTGCTGAGATCATACCGTTGAGCGGACCAGGATAATGCCTGCGTCGCTAGTTGCCTCTCTCCCCTTTTGTCACGCTCACGCTTCTCTGCAGCCAGTGTCCAAGACTGGCGTAACATGTGAGTCCCTAACCTGGTGCCTGTTTCCTCACCAGTAGCTCGGTGCCTGGGGATGTTTAGCTGACTCTTACCAGCACGAACGTACGCGATTCCACACCATGGCACAAGGACAAGGGCCGCATGAAGCTCAACTTTTTCCTGAGCATCATCTTTGTCGGCATGGTCCTTAACGGATGTAAGTGTGGTTGGGCTGACTGCATGTGTTTCTTGAGCTTACGCCGCCCAGACGACGGCACGCTCATCTCGGGTCTTCTAGCGTTCGACTCGTGGCACGAGGACCTTGGCCTGACCGACGACAATCCCCGCAGTGCCGCCCTCATCGGTCTTCTCAATGCCGCTGGCCCAATTTCCGGTTTCTTCATTGGCCCGATCATCTCCTACATCGACGACACCTGGGGCCGCAAGTGGGGCATCCGTTTCTACGGCTACACCATCATGATCGGCACCGTCATCTCGTGCGTCGCCGGTGTCTCCGGCGCGCACGGTAACAAGGGGTACGCCGTGTTCGTCGTTGGTCGCTTTGTTATTGGGTTCGGCCTCGCCGCGTTCCTCATGACGTCGCTCGTCGTCGTGCAGGAGATCACGCACCCCCGCTCGCGGCAGCGCGTCGCGTCCTCCTGGAACTCGTACTACATCCTTGGCATGGTGATCTCGTCCTGGGTCAACTTTGGCTCTTCGTACCTGAAGAACTCCTGGGGCTGGCGCATCCCGTACATCCTGCAGCTGCCGTTCGCGTTCTACATCCTGATCGCGGTCCAGTTTGTTCCCGAGACGCCCCGTTTCCTCCTCTCCAAGGGCAAGGACGCCGAGGCGCTTCAGTTCCTCGCCAACTACCACGGTAACGGCGACACGTCCGATCCCCTGGTGCTCTTCGAGTTTGACGAGATGAAGGACGCAATTGAGTCTGAGCGTTTGGCTAAGGCTGAGAAGTGGAGCGTCATCCTCCGCTCCCCCGCCAACAGGCACCGCCTCGGCCTCGCCCTGCTCATGACGTTCCTGACCCAGATGTCGGGCAGCAGTATCATCTACTACTACTACACGGTCGTGTTCGAGAGTGTCGGCATCACGGACCCCTCCGTTCAGACCGGTATCGCGGCCGGCCTCAACATGTTCACGTGGGTGTGCCAGATCGCCAGTGTCATGACCGAGCGGTTCTTCGGCAAGAAGCGCATCCTTTTGTGGTGCTGGCCGCTCATGATTCTTACTTTCGTCGGTCTCACGGTCTCGGGATCCTGCTACGACAAGAGCGGCGGCAACGACCACTCCTCTGCCATCGCGACTGTCGTGCTGGTGTGGATCTTCCTCGGTGTCTTCAACGTCGCCTGCCCCATCATCTACTCGTACCCCGCCGAGGTACAGACGTACTCGATGCGCTCCAAGGGTCTGCTCGTCTGGAACCAGGCCCAGCAAGTGCAGGGCACGTACGTGACCTTTGTCGACTCGATCGCCCTCGAACGCATCAAGTACTGGTACTACCTCGTGTACCTCCCGCTGCTCATCATTCAGTGGATCCTCGTCAAACTGTACATGGTCGAGACGAACGGGTTCACGCTCGAGGAGATTGCGCTCGCTTTCGACTCGATGGAACGCCTGCCCTTCACTGGGCACGCGCAGCCTGCCGGAGAGGCGGAGCAGGGCAAGAGCATCACTGTCAGCGAGCCCGACACCAAGGAGCCCGCGAGTCCCCAGCTCGACACCACGGCCGACGCCAAGGCCCAAACCGACAACAAGTAAAAACGCGACCTCGGGTCGTGCCCACCCTGCGATACAGATGCAGGTGTGAATTCCATATCTTGACTACTACACACTCACCACACTCTCTTGAAATGTATATGGTTTGCCCTCTGACTTGGGTCGTTGCATTGTCTCATCCATGATATCTGCTTGATGGCCGATCCCACCGCGGCCCCCGCGGGGATGTTTTGCATTCCAGACTAAGAGGTGATGACACGGACTACTACTACTCGGCCGCCGAGTCATGTCGGCAGCAGCACTATTTCCCGCGCGCTCGCTCCCGCGCGCTCACCGAACAAGACCGGAGCCAGCGACAAGCCAAGGATGCATAGTCCGAATCACCAGTGGAACTAGCATGCAGTCGTAGTGCGATGATTTCGGCCGTCTGGCACGAGTAGTATGGATGCAAGCATGGGATTGCAGTAGCCAGGAGCCCGGTTAGCCCAGTGCAAGTCTGGAGTAGTCGGGTGTCGTGGGAGATGGGCAAGAGCGGACGGAGACCTCCACTTCCCCGATCGTTCCGGGGAACGCAGGGGACCGGCTATGAAGGTGTCGGGCACGTCCGATGGTGCCAAGCGTCGCCTCGCCGGTTACATCTACCCATCCTCCCCAATATATCATCAGCCAGTCCATCCTTAGTACTTAGTTCCCTTGTGCTCAGTACACCCACCCCCTTCCTCACACTCTCACACTGAATCCGAGACAATCGCCATGTCCATCCCCGACTGGGTCGCCGCCCTCCTCCCCGCCAAGCTCGAGGGGCCCGCGCTCCTGTCCGCCGAGCGCTCTTCCTCTCGCGTCGACCCCGCAGCCCTCGCCAAGCTAATTCACGGCGAAGAGCAACTCGCCCTGCGCCAGCGAGTCGAGGACGTAATCCGTTCCGAGGGCCTCGACGGCCGCCTCGCCGCGCTCCCCTCCCTCTCCCGCGTCGACAAGATGGAAGAGTCCCTCCGCCGGGGCAAGCACCTGAAGGCGCTGCGCAAGACGCACAACTGGGGCGACGCAGAGTACACTGCCGCGACCGCCGCCAGCGGCGAAATGAATGTCTACGGCCTGCACGACAAGGCCTTCATCAAGTGTCTGACGGACCAGACGACGGACGAGCAGAAACGTCTCTTCCTCGAGCCGGCCAAGGCCGACAAGATCATTGGCTGTTATGCTCAGACCGAGCTCTCGCATGGCAGTAACGTCAGGGGTTTGGAGACCACCGCTACGTGGGATGAGAAGACGGGCGACTTTGTGATCAACAGCCCCCAGTTGACTAGTGCCAAGTGGTGGATTGGCACGCTGGGCCGCACCGCCAACTATGCCCTCGTCATGGCCCAGCTCATCGTGAGGGGGAAGAACTACGGCCCGCACACGTTCGTCGTCCCCATCCGCGACCTGCAGACGCACGAGCCCCTGCAGGGCGTGTACGTCGGCGACATCGGACCCAAGTTTGGCTACAAGTGAGTCTACTCCCCTCGGGGGGCGCTAGCCCGACGAGTCCCGAGTGCCTCTGAGGAATACTCGATTTCTGCCTGCGGTCGCTTCGCTCGCTCCGGCTAACATACAGCTCGATGGACAACGGCTTCGTCCTGTTCAACAACGTCCGCATCCCTTATGCCAACATGCTCGCGCGGTTCCAGTACGTCGACCCCAAGACTGGGGAGTACAAGCGCCGCGGCTCCCCGGCTTTCGTGTACGGCGGCATGACGTACCTCCGCGTGGGCATTGCGGCGGACGCCGCGACGACGCTGGCCAGAGCGTGCGCCATTGCGATCCGATACGCTGCGATCAGGAAGCAGTTCGCGGACGAAGACAAGCCGAAAGACGGCGAGACTGCTGTCCTCAACTACTCGCTCGTGCAGCAGCGTCTCCTCCCCCTCATCGCTACTTCCTACGCACTGTATTTCGCGTGCCAGGAACTCAAGGACCTGTATGCGAATTACGACAAGCTGCTCTCAGCGGGCAAGACGCAGCAGGCCGAGGCCCTTTTGGCCGAGCTGCACGTCCAGTCCTGCGCTCTGAAGAGCCACGGCACGACCATCAGCGTCGAGGGTATCGAGACCTGCCGTCGCGCGTGCGGCGGGCACGGATACGCCCAATACAGCGGCATCGGGCACCTGTACGCCGACATGCTCCCCTCTGTCACGTACGAGGGCGACAACTACATGCTCACGAAGCAAGTGTCCCGCTCCATTCTGAAGGCGGCCAAGCTCGGCGTCCCTTTGTTCCAGGAGGCGAAGAACTCTAAGGGCAGCGTGTCCAACGACGACCTCGTCGCTGCCTTTGCTAGGCGTGTGGCCTTCCTCACGACGCAGCAGCAGCAGCTCGCCAAAGACGGTTGGACCAAGAACGCCCTCCTCGTCCCCGGATGGCGGCTCAGCACCGCTTACGCGCAGTACGTCATTGTCTCGGCCTTTGCCCGTGCTTTGCCCAAGCTCGCAGCCCAGCTTCCCCCTGCCACCGCCGAAGCCCTGTCCGATCTCTTCCGCCTCCACGCCCTCGTCACGCTGGACGGCTCGGCTTCCGAATTCGCCGACGCCGGCGCCCTCCCCGCCGAACTCGGGAACGGTATCAAGAGGCAGATGGCGATCAGCGAGGTGCTCGCCAAGGTGCGCCCAAACGCTGTCAACCTCGTCGACGGGTGGGCGTTTAGCGACCTCGTGCTCAACTCGAGCCTTGGAAGGGAGGACGGACGCGTGTACGAGGACACTTTCAGGAGGGCCGCGACGAATCCCGTCAACGGGCTCGTGTTCGACCCTAGGCCCGAGTCGAAGGTGATTGTTAGGAGGCGTGATGGTGCCGCGAAGCTCTAGTCCGAGCTGTAGTACAGCTTAAGCAGTAGAGGTAAAACCGTAGTGAGCACCGATACCCATAGGCAGGCAATGCAGAAGTGAATCCGCATTGAGCAACAGCACGCATGCGGCACATTCTGGGCGTGTTCGGGCAGATGGTGGGCGACGAGGCATGTAAGCGGACCGTGGCCATCGGAAATGGGTAGTGGGTAATGGGTGGGATTAGGTTCCGCAGTCGGCGTCTTCCAGCTGGGGTTGCTGAGATGTAGACAACCAAGTCTGGACTGCAGAGCTGCGCACGATGTGCTGCGGGCACTGCATAGAGACTGCGGCTATGCATCAAGATCGCACTGGACGAAGCAAGGCAACTGACCTCCCGTTGAATTGAAGAGCACGCGACTACGACGTTCGTAAGCTTCTGCTCAACCCCTCCGGTTACATCTTCATCCCGGGCCAAATCTCCTAGGCGTAGACTCATTTCGGACGCCACGTCGTTCAGAAGCCACTCGACAACAACAACAACCATCCTCCCTTTTCTTCCAACTACACCACATTCCTTAACGATGGCCGCCCAGCTCGCCCGTGCAGGCCTCTTCGCCATCATCTCCTACCTCGCCCAGTCCGCCTTCCACCGCGGCAAGACGCTCGGCGCCGTCCGTCTCGCTCTCGGCACCGAGGCCAACTTCCACCCGCTCGGCGCCGACAGCGACGTCAAGATCATCCCCGACACGATCAACTGCGAGGACTTGCATGTCCACGAGGGGCTCATCTTCGCCGCGTGCCAGGAGAAGGACGGCACACGCAAGGGATGGTTCCCCGCCCTGCACAACTTCAATGACCCCAGCCAGGCGGTCTACGGTAACCTGAGGATCATCGACCCCGAGGTGAGTCCAGCCTGCCAGCGACAGCGAGCAGTGGCGGGCGCCCCCGATGAGCAGATAGCTATGCGGCATGTGCGGAAGTAGAAAGCAAGCTGATACCAGACCGACACAGCGATCCCGCTCAAGATCGAGGGTTTCGGCAACCGCCCCTTCACGACGCACGGCATCGATGTCATCGCCGACCCGGACAACAAGGCTGCCGTCTTCATCCACGCGGTGAACCACGCGCCGAACGCGGACCCAGAGGGTCCCGCCGCCGCGTCCCGCGTCGAGATCTTCCACCACGTCCTGGGCAGCGGTACTGCTCAGTGGGTGCGCACCGTCGCGGTGCCGGTGATCACGACGCCGAACGACATCTTCTCCGTGTCCCCCTCCGAGTTCTTCGTGACCAACGACCACCACTACCGCGACGGCCCCATGCGTCTCGTCGAGGACCTGGGCACGCGCCAGGTTGCTGCGTGGTCTAGCATCGCGCACTGCGACGCCGACCTCGACTACACCGACGACGTCGGGGTCAACTACAAGCTCGCGCTCGAGCACAAGCTGCACAACAACAACGGCCTCGGCCATGGTCCCGACGGAACGGTAATTATCAACGACGCGGCCGGCGGTGCAATGTACTTCGCGCGTATCGGAGAGGACGACCAGCTCCAGCTCCTGCCTACCGAGGTCCAGCTCCCGAGCACGATCGACAACCCCTTCTGGTTCGCGGACCCGTACCCCGAGGTCAGCCACGATGCTTCGGGAGTCGTGAACGCCGGCCTGCAGCACGCGATCACGATGGCCAAGACGCTCCAGGAGGACGGCGACATTGCCTCGGTCGTGTACCTCTCCAAGGGCACACCAGGCGCGCCGGCGAAAGAGTGGAACACGACGCGCCTGTTCGCGGACGACGGCAGCAAGCTCAACTCGGCCTCGGCTGCGGTCCTCGTCGCGATCGACCCCAAGAAGAACGGGGGCAAGAAGCAGGCCAAGCTGTACGCGTCCGGTTTCGCGTCCAAGGGCGTGCTCTCCACTGTCGTGGACTTGTAGGTGACCTCTCGTCGCGCCAAGATCTCGTGCCTGGATCCATCCAGCAACCTCTCATAGCCTTCGGAGATGCCCGCCGCGACATGCTTCGGACAACTCTCGTCACGGGGCCTGACTACGTACCCGGTGCGGAATCGGCATTCACATGCCGGTCGTCTCTCTCTCCACCCAAGTCGTCTATATATCCAGCCAACTTTGATGTAACACATGCGCTAGTACTCTGCCCACTTGCTCTGGGCACACTTTCACACTCACGGACGAACGAAGAAGCAAACAAGCAACATGCCGTCTGGCGACCAGCCCCAAGATGTCTTCAAGATTGCGGCCTTCTCGGGCTTCACGGGCGACAACTGGCGCGCGCTGAAGCAGCAGGCAAGCCAGGCGCCAGTGCTCTTTGGCGACTATCTCGCCGAGATGGTACGTATCCTCACAGCTCGAGCTACGTGCCATGAGCTGCCATGAGCTGACCTCCAGGGCCTGGTCCGGAACCACCTGCAACGCACCCGCGACCCGTCGTTGGGATACGAGCTGCCCTTCCTGCAACACGTGCACCTGGCGGCCGAGGAAATCAAGCAACACCGCCCCAAGATCCTGACGAACGCGGGCGCGCTAAACCCGCGCGGGTGCGCTGAGGCTGTGTCACGTCTCTTCGCCGAACTCGGGATCGAGGGCATGAAGATCGCCTACGTCGAGGGGGACGACTTGATGTCGCGCCTTTCGTCTCTCGCAGAGCAGGGCGAGGATTTCCACCATCTGGAAGACACCGACCGTAAGCTGGCCGACTGGGGACTCGAGCCGGCCAGCGCGAACGCCTACGTCGGCGCGCGCGGGATATATGAGGCCCTCCGGGCCGGCGCGGACATCGTGATCAGTGGGCGATGCACCGACGCCTCGCCCCTCATCGCTGCCGCGGCTTGGCACCACGGCTGGTCCTGGAGTGACTACGGACCGCTCGCTGGCGCCTTGTTGGCGGGCCACTGCCTCGAGTGCGGCGGGTACGTGACTGGGGGCAACTCGTCTGGGTTCCTGAACATCGGCCCCTACTACGACCTGACGATGGGGATTGCGGAAATTGCGCGCGACGGCACGTTCATCGTCACGAAACAGCCGGGCACGAACGGCGTCGTCAACGCGAACACGGTCAGGAGCCAGATCCTCTATGAGATCCAAGGAAACATCTACCTGAACCCGGACGTTACCGCCGACATCCGCGACATCGTCGTCACTGATCTCGGCGACGATCGTGTCCGCGTCACTGGGGTCCGCGGCCTGCCTCCCCCCGATACGACCAAGGCGGCCATATGCGCCGTGGCGGGGTATCAAGCCGAGGCGCTAATCTTCGCGACGGGTCTTGACGTCGAAGCAAAATTCGCCGCTCATCGCGAGCAGATCCGCCGTTATTTCGGCAAAGACCTCGCGCGCTTCAGCCTCTTCGACATGACGCAGTACGGTGTCGCCGCTGCCAACCCTCAGACCGAGGCGGAGGGGACAGCCATGATGCGTATCCTTGCGCAGAGCCGAGACCTCGAGGCCTTCGGACCGACTCAGAGCCTGTGGCCGTTCGTCAACCCCGAGGGTCTCGGCCACTATCCGGGCTTCCAGTGGCAGCTTGACCTTAGGACGGCAACGCCGACGCCGTTCATGGAGTACTGGCCTGGAAGGGTGCGTCAGTCTCACTTGCCCCTCGAGGTGTCGTTCGTCGGGAGTGACGACAAGAAGATTGTCGCTAGTCCCCCCGAACACACTGCCCCCCGCGTAGTCAGCGAGGACTACGACAGCACCGAGCCCACGTCCTCCCTCAACCAAGGCGAGACCGTCCAAGGTCCGCTGGGGTGGGTCGTCCATGCGAGATCAGGCGATAAGGGCGGGAACGCCAACGTCGGTCTCTTCGTCAGACATCAGGACGAGTATCCGTGGCTGAAAGCGCTTCTGTCCAAGGACGGCCTGATCCGACTCCTCGGCAAGGAATACGACGGGTATCGCATCGAAAGGGTCGAGTTCCCCGGCATGCTGGCGGTGCACTTTGTCATTCACGATTATCTCGGTAAGGGCGTCAGCAGCACTGTGCGCATGGACAGCCTCGCCAAGGGCGTCGCCGAGTTCATAAGGGCCAGGTACGTGGACCTTCCCACCAAGTTCGTAGAGAGGGGCAAGATCTAGACTGCCCCGCTGTGCATAAGTAGATAAGTAAAGTGAAATGATCAGTCAGAAGAATGCAGCTCCCCGTCTATCATCGTCTTTCGCCGACGCAGTGCTCCGCGTATCCAGCCTCGGCGCAGCGTGCTTGTTCTCTGAATTGAAGAGCCGAGCGGACCGAATGGACGCAGCGTGTTCCTTCGGTGTCTGCCAGTCTCTCACCACGGACGCTGACAACACCGTGACGGTCGTGGGAATGCTGAAACGTCGTCCTTGAAACACCGCAGCACCCTTGCACGACTGGACCCCTTTTCAAACTCGCTGCGTCACTCTTTTTCACTCTTCACTCTTTCCATCAACATTCGACCGGCCTGGCATCCATGATGCTGATGGCTGAGACGACTTGAACAAGGGGCATAGGGGTTAGCCCGGGCTCGTCCGCTGATGCTGATGCGGATGCGGATGGGCGCGCTGGCCTCGCTTCGCCCTGCGATAGCCCCGGTGGTCTCTGTTGCTCACCCAAAGGGCGACTTGCGTGCTGCTTGAAGCAGCCCCGCGACCTCAGCGCTGGGCTGTCGGCATGCCCAGATCGGTGCTAGAGTGGATGCTGCCTTTGGACAACTAACTGTTCATGAGCTCGAGCCCATCAGACCCGACCCACCATCCAGCGCCAATCTCGGCATACCGGCAGCCTCTGTGCGGGGGTGGCTTGCACGCTTGCCCAACCTCGCTTGCGTCCCAAGTTGTCCCTGCACCAGCTTCAACCCCTCCAGCTCCTCCTCCTCGTTTTTCAAACGTGAGTGTCCTTTCCATTCCCAAGCCGCTGCGGCTATCGCCGCAGCCACCGCGAAGGATGAACCAACCCCGTTGGATCGCAGAGACATGACGTCCAAAAATAATATATTAAGTCTTCTTTCTCCTGATCTATCCCCTCCTTTCTCGAATGTTGTCCAATGTGAGAACCGGAGCTGACGCGAACCTGCAACATATAACGACGCATTTTTTTGGATTGATGGCCATGATGGCACTTCCTATTTACAATTGCAGTGACGTTGTGACGTTTCCTTGACAGGATCTGGCTGTGAGTGATTGTAATCTCCTACGCGGGAGCCGCGGGATGAGACTTGGTAGATACATTGTAGTAGCGGTATGCAGATCATGAGGTTACCATAGCATGGGCTCACACGATCACACAGAGACACAGAGACTCTTCAGACGTCTGATGTGACCGGGATTCGGTGTGCAACCCGCCCAGTTCTCTGCGCAGCACTCTACGGAGCTTTGATCCGATAAATCCGTTGCATGCTAGTGTCTGTTGCTGCAGAAGCATATGGCAGTGCCTGTCCCGTGACAGTCCGGCACTCTGCCCACATCTGTTCCTCTCCGAGCATGAACTGCTGAACCCCTCTCCCGCTCCCCATTCATTCGAGTCGTCAGACGTGACGAGGGACCATGTGACTGCTCCTCTACACATGTTCAGAGTTGGTGCGTAGGCGATGAACGGCGTTTTCGGCCCGAAGAAACGAGCACATGGCCATAACATCATAACATGATAACATGAGGCTGATGGGCTCGTGTAACCGTCAAATCGCGGAGATCGCCGACGCCCGCCTCTTTACAATATAACCAACCAGCCTGCTGTGATTGCACCTCAATGCATTCCTCCCCACCAACCAGTTCCGATGCCGCCGCACGGCATGCGCATGCACCGCTCACGCGACGAGACATGACTGAGCCTCGCCTGACGGACTCAGCTTCACAGCAAGACGTCGAGGTGACAGCGACCTTCGACAGGATCGATACCATCGGCACGACGGGCACGACGACTTCGTTTGCGACTGCCCACAGTCAAGAGTCAACCGACACACGCACGGAGAAAAACGAGTCGACCGAGAAGCTTTCCCCAGCTCCTGCTCCTGAAGAAGGTCAGGAGGGGCAAGACGGCGATGCCGCGCACCACTCCGGAGAGCCCGTCATCCGCAATGAGAAGCCACCGCAAGAGGGAGGACAGGCCGAAGCCCAACTGTCGCGCACCGTTACCGGCGGCAGCGCGCGGCCGTACTCTGCCTTTCCGAAGCGGACCAAGTGGCTCATCGCGGGTCTCGGAGGTGTCGCGGCCGTGTTCAGTCCTATCAGTGTGAGTCGTGCGAGCGGCACGAGCGAAGTGAGCGAGCACTTCGCTCCTCCCACCGACGACGGGGACGGGGACGAGGACGGGATTGAGGAGCGAAGCTAACGCCCAGAGCAACATCTTCGTTCCCGCGATCCCGGCTCTGGCGGCCGCCTTCCACAGATCCGAACAAGACATCTCGCTCGCCGTCACGACGTACCTCGTGTTCCAGGCCGTGACGCCGTCGTTTTTCGGCAGCGCGAGTGATACGTTCGGCCGCCGCCCGATCTTCCTGCTAGTGATGGCGATCTACATCGGTGCCAACATTGGACTGGCGCTGTGTCCGACCGACGAGTACTGGTTGCTGCTCTTCCTGAGGGCCGTCCAGGCGACGGGCGGCAGTGGCGTCGTGTCCATTGGTGCTGGAGCTATCAGCGATGTGGCCATGCCGAGGGAGAAGGGCAAGTACATGGCTGTCTTTCAGGTGAGTCTTGCCTTGAGTTGATGAAGAACGGGTGGTGTCCGCTGACATCAAGTCCTCAGCCATGCTCGGCCCCGCCTTCGGCCCCCTGCTCGGCGGAATCCTGGCCCAGACGCTCGGTTGGCGCTCCATCTTCTGGTTCCTAACAATTGCAACGTGCTGCGTCATGCTCCCCTTTCTCTTTCTGTATCCGGAGACACTACGCTCTCTGGTGGGCGACGGGTCCCTCCCTCCGCCTACCATCTGTTCCTCGCCCATTGCGATCTGGCAGAGACACAAAAGGGAGAAGAAAGCCAAGGCGGAGATCGAAGCGGGCGATGGGGAGGAAGTGAGAGAGGAGGTGGAGCAGGAAGAAGCGACGAGATCACCGAGGAAAAAGTACAATCCGTTGACGGCGTTCCAGTGCCTGCTCGTGCCCGAGGTGCTGCTCGTGTTCGTCTTTGTGTCCTTGCCTTATCTCGAGTTCTACGTGAGTCTCCTCTCCTTTCGCTTGTGACAGCGTCGCTGACGCGACGCGCAGTGTGTGCTCGTCGTCTTCTCAACAGCTTTGAAGGACACCTACGGCCTGTCCGAGCTGCACATCGGTCTCTGCTATCTCCCCGGCGGAGCTGGAACCATTGCCTCAGCGCTCGTGAATGGTCAACTGCTCGACCGCGTCTACCGGCGGGAAGAGGCGCGAGTCGGTGGCGACTTCCGGAAATGCCCCACGACCTTTAGGCTGGAACGCATAAGACTGTGGTGCATGTACCCCTTCGCCGTGCTCTCCATGGTCGCGTGCATCGGCCTCGGCTGGTGCCTACAGGCGAAGGCGCCCCTCGCGGCCGTGTTGGTCCTGCAGTTCTTCGTCGGCCTGGGCACGGGGACAACATCAATGGCAACGATCTACGGACAGGACATTCTGCCCGGAAAAGGTGGCGCCGTGTCTGCCAGTCTCAACTTGGTGAGATGCGCTTTTGGAGCTGTTGGGTCGGCCGTGATTCAGATCGTGTATGCAAAGTTGGGCGCGGGGTGGACGTTCGTCCTGCTCTCGGGCATTTGTGTCGCGGGATTTCCGCTCGCTTTCATTGCTGAGAAGTATGCGGCGGGGTGGAGAGAGAAGAGGGCCGAGAAGAGAGCGGCGGGCACATTGTGGAAATGGATGCCGCGATAGACTTGCATGGCCATGTATCTTTCTTTGTATTGTGTTCACAGCGAGAGAAACCGAGTGAACTGTTGAACTACTCAACAGAGCCCTCTCATCAGCTCTCTGGGGAGCGGATCGCCTTCGGCATCCGAAGTCCGTGTTCGCCGTCAAGCATTGCCCGAAGCTACCCAGACCCCAGGGCGCGTGCATGTCCCGCCTAACGAGAGAGCAAGGGATGATGACGACTCGAACAATTCAGTCATTGAGCAGCCGCCTCTCCACGATCCTCAACGATCAACGACGCTTCATGATCCCTAGGACCAAGACCTGTGGCCATAGTCGTCTGAGCGAGGTCGGACGCATTCCGGCGCCCCGTACTGCTACTCTTAGGTGTGCGTGACTGTCCATACGAGGGAACAGGCCAGGAGCACTATCTCACTGTCAAACTTATCTCCCGACGCGATCCCTGGCTTCCTTGTTCCCTGCCGCCGGCTGGCCATCCTCTCATGCGTCCCCCAACCCTCAACCTTATGCACGTGCCGAGTTGCCGCTGTCCCCTTCTCACTGTCAGAAGCAAATGGCCGAGTTGATTATCTGGCCGCAGAGTCGACTACACCCGCCTCAGCCAACGGCCACCGGCCAGCGGCAACGTACCGTTCATGTCACCCCGACGCCTTGCCGCGCCCGGAATAACGGGAAGTGAAGCCTACGCTGCCGCTTACGCTGACGGGTTAGGCATGTTGCATAGCCTTCTACATCCGAAGCAGTGACCGCATAGTCCTCATCCCCATCCTCTGCAACAGACATTGAAAATGAAGCAAAAATGGTCTAACGGACTCTCAAATAGCTGTCGAAACAGCTGCCCAACTGAATACTGGTAACTCGGGCGCCTTGCACGACGCAACTCTTACCTGTGAAGCGTGTGGGCCCAAACATGCATCGAACTGAACTAAGCACTTTGCACTTTGTTGCGACGACGAGACAACGTGGTCAAAACGATGGTTCCAGAGGTCGCTTGCCGCAGCTCACGCAGCTGCAATCTATGCCTTCCCGCGGGCCAGTTCTTGGTCTGGCATGCCGGAATCACTCCTGCACGCACCCTTACTCACGCGTACAGGCTACACGTTCACCGCGTCAAAGACCAGCCAGCGAAGGGCATGGGACGTGTGCAGCCCTGTGGTTCCGACGTTCCGGGTTGTTCATCCTGAAAGATTACCTACGGCGGGGAGTTCCCCTCTTCGCAAACCCTCGCCCGCTGCCCGTCAGCCGTCCCACATGCCCTCTGTACGCGTGCACCGGCCGACATCTGCACAATTCATCCCCAGACCTCACCGGACACTCCGACGTCATTGCATGGGTTAGCTGCCCGCAGCAAGAGGTCAAGTCGGGCTAGAAATGCTTGTCAGGTTGGCCGTGACAAGGTTTCTTAACCTTCGCGTTCCGAAACATCTCCGGGAGGACGTCACGTTTAGCTGGAGTCTCCGGGTAGATGCGCCGGGGAGGTATCCGCAAACACGGAGCGCACGGATTACGGGCTAGGGTCAGTTTAAGCATGAAGCAAGCACTGTCGTATCCATCCCCATGCCTACTTCGCAGCCTCTCATCCTCGAATCTGAGTATAAGAAGGCCCGATCTGCAGACTCGTCCAGACATCCCCACACGGAAAGAAACACAATGAAGTTCGCCGCCGCCGCCGTTGTCCTTTCTGGCCTCATCGCCGCCAACCCCCTCCCCAAGCCCAGCACCATGCTAGGCCACATGATTATGCGCCGCGACACGATCGACTACGCCGAGTTGGTCCCCGAGCCCTGCAAGGAGAAGTGCCGCGTCAACAACGGCCTCTACACTGAGTGGGAGGCTAAGAACTGCAACAAGGAGGTCACCGACGAGTGCAACAAGATCATGTGCAAGGTGAGTTGCGGCCGAGGCGAGCACTCCCTGCAGCAGTGGGGAGGGCGAGGCGAAGTCGTGGGCTGCTGTCGGTTGCCGCCGCTACGATGCAGCGGATAGCGTGCGACGAGCCCCCAGCAGCCGGCCCCCAGCAGCTGGCCGAGAGTGAGCATACGCTAACTGATCAGTACGTCGACCCCCTGATCGAGTGCGCCGAGTGCCAGGTGCGCAACTCGGGCGATGAGAACGTCGTCTCCGAGGACGACATCGACCAGCCCAAGAACGAGGCCCGCCGCCAGTGCCAGCAGCTCGGTTTCCCTACCAAGCCCTAAGCCCCTAGCGCGCGCAGCGAGCTGGGCGACAAACGGACGCCCCCTTCTTCGACGGGAGCGGCTGCGAGCTGCCCTCCAAGGTCGTGAAGTCGTATAATTATATAAGAATCGGGTTGATGCCATGCATGACACCCACTGTCTTGCTACTTACCTGTCAGCGGCGAAACTGTTGATGACCATAGCGCATGTTGAGCATGGAAAAGAGGGTGTTATGGGCTGAGGTGAGACGCCTAGGTGATTTCGATATGCGATAAAGTTTGGCGCCTGAAACTTGCGCGGAAGAGGCCCAGCGATGTCACCGCGTGGGTCGACGGCAACTGTCCCGTTCGATCTCGGTGGACTGTTACGGAGAAGCAAATGACAGTGCACTGTCAAGATAGCGATGGAAGTGCTTCACTGTTTGGTAGTAAACAGAGAAGACGGCGCAGCCTGAACCTCGCTCGTGATGATCACGAGCGCGTCACGAAGGCGCCTTCCTGCTGCGATTCGGAAGGCGGGTGCCTGCATCCGACCAGCTGCTGACGGCGATCGCCACGGGGGATTTGGTACTGCGCCGAGAGCCTTCGACGATGACGAGGCATGCTATATTTCCAAGGCCATCAACACTTTGAGCTCACTAACGGTGACCGGCGTTTCTGGGGACGAGTTGGCTGGAGAAGACGATACGAGGTGACTACCCTTCCGCAGTGAGCTCGACGACGTTCACAGCAACTTCGACCAGGATTTCTACAGTATGCTCAGTATCGGCGGCCACCGTGGCCGCTTTCAACGAAAAGGCAGTTGGCAAAGGTCCCGATGGCGAAGCAGCAAAGTGGTGGTATCATCGCTTTCGTTCGGAATTCCAGACACCTCGAGCTCTGGTTAGGAGATGCCCGGCACTTAGACTTGTACTGCACCGCTCTCTGAGGTTCAAGGACATTGCTGGCAGCGCAGTCGGTGTAGCTGCCCAGAACAAAGTAGCTTGGGTTTGGGCTCAATGAGCGGTCAACCCCAGCGTGCACTGGCACCAGGTGCGCTGCCACTACTCGGTTGCCAGGACGACAATAAGCGCAGTCCGTTTCGCCCGTACCATTCTTCAGCGGTGGTACGACAGCACGCATGGACAAGCATAAGTCATGCTCTCCGAGACAGGCCACCATGCCCGCCATGCGCTAGAGCGCAGCAGGCGAGGCCGCGTTGGCTGGATTTCAATGCACGAAACGTGATCTGTTCCTCCCGACAAATGATTGAGACGTCATGCCCTGCGTCATGGCTCAGCCACACCCAAATCCCTCCTGCCAGCCAACCTTCGTAGGTTCGACGGGACGAGCATGTCGTCCACTAGTGACACGTGCGGCCTCGAGAAGGACCCCGTGCATGCATGCTGATGACAGCGTGCTTCCTTCATCTCTGCATCATGCACTCCGGAATCTGTATCTTGCGTAACCATGCATGCCTGCACGCACCGTTGTGAGCCTTTACCGCTCTAGGCTGAGAAGGTGGCTGTCAGTATGACGCTGTGTCGTTCTTCGACAGTCCCAAGAACCCATCGAAGGACCGTTTATCCATTGAAGGCAGACCCGAGAGCCAAGATCATCAGGATCAATCACTACGCAACGCCTCTTGACAGTTGTTTTCGGGAATGCTTTGGAATGACTTGCACGCTGACGTTCTTACCCCGATGGAAGGAAGGAATTGGCGAGAAACGGAAGCTGCTGGCTGGACATGCCGGAATGCAGACCGTGAGCTGAGAACACCTGGCGCCCGGCGCAGTTGATTCCCAAAAAGTGTGATGGCGAGATAGTCTAGCCGCCGAACACCTCTCGACGACTGGGACTGACGCAACGTGTGCCACTGACTTCCTCGTAGCCTTGGTGCACTCACCCAGCAGCCAAGGCCCCAACAGGGTACATAAGCGGGCCCCAACCCTCGTGTCCAGAGTTCCTCAAGCCCAATCCAGCTAGACATACCCTAGACCAGACCCCAAGACACCATGAAGTTCACTGCCGCGCTCGTCTTCGCCGCGACCGCCGCGCTCGCCCTCGAGTCCCGCCAGGTCGACGAGCAGAAGCTCGAGTCGCTCTCGTTCATCGACCCCAAGTGCCGTGATGGCTGTGGCGTCATCCGCGACGTGTACCACGACGCTACGGACCTCAAGTGCAACGCTGAGAACCCCTCGGACGACTGCCTCAAGACTATGTGTGGTGTAAGTGGGCTCCGAGTCCGAGTGAAGTCCGAACGAGGATGAGGAGGACGGACTCAGCCTCCCTTAAAGGCTAATTGCGAAAATCACTAACGTTGTAGCACGTCGAGTCCGTGATCAAGTGTGCCGAGTGCCAGCTCCGCACCGGCCCCTTCAAGGACAAGTTCTCGGACGAGCAGATCAACAAGGCCAAGCAGGACTCTGTTGACTTTTGCAAGGCGAAAGGCTTTGACGCCTAAGTGCGTCTAAGTCCCCCGATGCGCCTGCACCGTTGAACGCCCCACTTGGTTCGACGCGCATGCATACGCTGACGACGGGTCATGAGGGGACACTATATAACAAATGTGCTGCTCCGACTGTGTCAGTACTGACTCCGTTTGTTGAGAAATGTTAAACCTGTTTACTTGGTACACCTAAAACTTCACGCGGTGCTGCGGAACTGCTTTGCACAAGGGTTAGCTAGCGAGAAGTAAAGAAGAGGTTGGTGGATGAAAGAATGCTGTGATGAGTATGCATTGCGGTGGCGGTACATTGATGTTGATGCGATGAAGTTACACGGACATGGTCGCCTGGGCGATGAGGCAGAAAAGCGCTGCAGCTTGGATGATGACAGAGTTGGCTGGAAGAGGTAGGACAATGCTGGATGCCATAACTCGGATACGGCGATCGCAGTCGACGAAGGGTGCTCGTACGGTGGCAAAGCGGGTGACAGCGCTGGCCGTATTTTCAGTCTTAACGGTCGCGCCTGCAGGCCCCCTTCTCCTCTCACCTTCTGGAGTGTTCGAGGCAGGTTCCGACTCGATCTTCCGCCCGCCCGCCTCCTGGAGGTATCTCTTTCCGACCCTACTCCTAGCCAGAATACTAACGAACGCCCTCTCCTTCTCCTCACCACTCAACTGCGACCTGCGAACCCTCTCAAACTTCCGATTCAGCCCCCACTTGCCCGTGTCCTTTGCCGTGAGGATCGCCGTCAGATCATACAGCGGCTGCTTCGCGAGCTTCACGAAGCGACTCGCACCCACCTCGGCAAGCAGTTTCGGGAAGTAATACTCCGACGCGCGGCCGGAGGTGCCCCGCTTGTACTGCGGCGTGCGCCGGATAATCTCGCGGTACAGCTCGTGCTCGTCTATGAACGGCGTCGGGCGGATTGCGAGCAGTGCCACCAGCGCTCTTTCCTTGTCAGAGGGGGAGAGGGAGGACTGCTCGATCAGCCGCCGCCGGGAGGGCACGGCGGTCCCCGTTGTCTCCCACCCTGGGATAGACTCGAGGTCGAACAAGGGCTCTTCGACGAGTCGCATGAAGCGCTCACGCCCAATGTGATTCAGCAGGTCTACGTGAGACTGCAGTGGCTGCTGTTCCACCGTGCTCTGCGTCTTTGAAGGGCGGAGCGGGCGGCCGCGTACAGTCTGTGGGGGCTGGGGCAAGCCCGCGCCGTCGAGGAGCTTCTTCCCTACATCAGAGTAGCTGAGCATCGCGACATATGCCCTCTCTTCGTCGTCCTTGCTCAGGTTCAGCTTCTGCACTTGTGCGACGAGGGCAGCGAAGGGCCGGTCATAGATACCCGGCAGAGTGTGCACGTCGAACGCGGGTTGTTTGTACGTCTTCAAGAACCGTTCGGGGCCGCCGATGCACGCGAGAATAGCCTCCTCCCATGCCTCCTCCGAGAGAGTGGGCACGGACCCGAACTCGAGAACGTGCTGGCCCAATGCGGTCGACTTCAGCACTTGCGCGACGGCCCTTTGCTGTTCCTCGGCCGGCAGTGGGGAAGCACGGATAGCAACAATCTGGCGGTCGGCGTGCTGCCTTTGCAGACCTGGAACATTGTTCAGATCGTACTCCTCCTCCGCCAGCTCCGCAAACCTGTCGATGCCCAGCCAGTTCACAGCACTCAGGAGCGTACCGAACTCCCTCTGCTTGTCGTACACGGGCGGGAGGAGCGCTTGTCCGAACCTGGTGCGTGCGAGAAAGGCAATCTTGGCGAGTTCTCGCTGGGAAGCGGGGAGCGTGTCGATTGCTTTCAGGCGCGCGGAGGATTTGCCCGCGGGCAGGATGGTGGAGGCTTTGAACCGCACACCGGGGCCGAGACGTTGGAATCGCTCGAGACCGATATCGTCCAGGAGCTTGAGGCGGGTTTGCACGACGGAGAGGTCGCGAGCGTCCAGACTTGCTAGTCGCTGAAGATAGCGTTTCGTAAACCTTGAAGTCATGATTGGGAGGTGGGCGAGTCAGATGTAGGAGAATTGTTCGGCGTCGAACAAAGACCGTTAAAGGAAGCAGCACGAGGAGTCTCGAAGAGATTGCGGGGAGCGAAGACCGCAGGAGGGAGGGGTTCCGCGGAACCCAGACTTCGAGGATATGCAATGTCGGGTATCGATTGTTGTGATTGTCAGCAGAAAAGAGAGGAGTCGAGAACTTCAGAACTTTCAGCGCAGAGCCTATGACGCAAGTTCAATTGCACAGCCAGAAATCTCTCGAACTTTTGGTCCCGCATATCGGCTGTTCGGTCAATTCCAACCGAGATAATCGTCTGCGAAGGAGGCGGTTCTGCACTAATCGCACATACATGGGTTGTCTATCTATGCTATGCTGCCCAAAATGAAGAGGGGTGGTATGAAATGCTGGTGTTACATCAGGCGGCGCTGGCCTGAGCGATGGAGGGTTCGGGACTGGCGGAGGGGTTGGGAGAGGTGTCTCTGCTGGCTCTCGGACGCCAGATTGCTGTCGTCACGGGATTGCTCAGCGGCTGGAGGTTACCCGGGTCGCCCTTCTCCTTTGCGACCCGCGTGGCCTCAGCAAGGTATCGCTTGCCATGTGATGACCTTCTCAGCACGCTGGCGAACCACCTCTCGCGCTCCTCCCCCTCGAGGTCAGAGTGGTACACAGCGGTCCAGAACGAGGGCCACTCTGCCGGATCCAGGTTCGGGAACGCCTTCACGACATCGATGGGCGGTTCCTTCGAGAGTTCCAAGAATCGTGACGGACCGAGATAGTTCAAGCGCCGCTGGAATCCGTACGGCCCCTTCGTGACTGAGGCGCGGCCGGACTGTTCACGCCGGATCTTGCGCTTAGCCTCAACATCGTCTCCGGCGAGCAGTTCCGCCCACGCCGAACGGCACAGCACAGCCACAAACGCGCGCACCATATCGTCTCTCGACAGCTTCGTCTCTTGCACAAGGCGTAAGCGAGCCTTCGTCGTCTTCACGCTGTCGAACCCCTTGATGCTGGACAGGTCGTACATGTCCTCATGCACGAGTTCCAAGAAACGCGCCTGGCCAATCCAGTCAATGCAGACTTGGACATCGTCTGGCACGCTCGCGCTCGACGGGTCGCGGTACAGTCCATGCAGGGGGCGGTAGCTCTGGATCACCTTGTTGTGCTCGTACGAGAAGAGGTCGGGGAGCGGCAGTCCCGCCTCGATGATGAGACGTTTGCCGAGCTGCGTCGTGCACAGCAGGCTGACGAGGGCGCGTTCCTCGTCCTCCGGGCTCAGGTCCGCGAGTTGGATGCGCGACAGCATGTGCCGGAACTTGGTTGTGCATCCCTTAATCGAATTGAGGTCGAAGAGCGGCGGCCGGCCGACAAGCTCCAGAAACCGCTCCTTGCCGACGTAGTCGAGGAGCGCCTGCTTGTAGTCCGGCGGGTCGGGGGGCAACGCCCGCGTCTGCAGGGCAAACTCGCCAAAGTCCGTGCCTTTCAACCACGTCGCGACGGCCACATACTTGTCCTCCAACGGGAGGTTGCTCTCACGGATAACGTCGAAGCGTGCCGCCGGAAGCGCCGTCCGCTTCAGGTCGAGTATTTTGGGGAGCCGGGTCCAGTCGAAGCTCGCTGTCGGCGCGAGATCCAGGAATCGCTGAAAACCCAGCCACAGCAGGATCAGTTGGAATTGCCGCCGGCTTGTATTCTCAGTTGGCAGAAGATAACGCCCCAGAGATCGGCGGGAGATGAGCCATGCCTTGGCGACATCCTGATCCTCCTTTGGAAGCCTTGCGATCTTCCGCAGGGACTGGTGCAGGTCGCCCTGCAGCGGGAGCTGCTTCAGCTTGAGGTGCTTGCCGCGGAACTGCAGTTCAAAGGCGAGCTTTCGGAATGTTTCTTCGCCGATCTCGTTCACCACGGCCCTTTGCGCGGCTAGCATCCGAAGCGACGTCGCGAGCCATGCTGCTGTCGGGCGCATGGCGGCGACGGAAGGCAATCGTGGGCCCGAGGTGAAGCGTCGAAAGGGAGTGCGCTGTAGCCCCAAAGGTTCCACTGTAAGCGTGCAAGGGTTCGTAAGAGGTGGGAGCTGGCGACTGAGGGAGGAGAGATGACGGCGAGAGCGATGTGATCGAGGGTTTGTTATCATCGAGCGTCGCTTGTTGCAGAAAATTTGGTTCCGCTCGAGATGATGAGCTCGGCCAATTCCGACAACAGGACGCAACCGTTTCACAGGTCTTGTTGTTGTCCATCTCTCCGTCGCTGCAACGTCGTCGACACCTGCATCATCACCCCTCCCACTTCTGCATTGCATATCAGCACCTGGCGGTATTATAGACGCGCATCCGCTCAACTGAGAATCTGCGACCTTGACAATCCTCTGAGAACAAACGCTTCGGCTCTCCTCTCATTTCGGCTGATGCCCAAGGGGCCCGCCCCGTTCTGCTACGATGGGGCTCTGGCAATCGACGTCAACAGCGGCGACCTTCATATCTACCAAGCTCCACGAGTTTAAGTGCGACAAGTTCAAGGAGGAGTCCTCGCACACGCTGGACATCGACCTCTCCAACGCGCGGGGATGGGTGTGGTATCGCTACCGGCCAACGTGGATTGAAGCGAAGCCGTTCTTCGGCAAACCTCTCGACCTCCCAATCCACCTCGTGCTCGTACAGGATGGCTCCGAGTATTTGGCTCTCTACCCCGTGAGCTCCGACAGTGCGACCTGCCATCTCTCAGCATCAACGGACAAGTGGACCGTCAACGTCCGTCGGTGTGCCGCCGGAGAGGGTCTGGCCGCAGCCGTCGAATGTCGCTCTCAGCACGAGCTGGATCTGAACAACCTCATCCGAGAAGCCATCAAGCGTGCACGAGCCTGGACTAGAGCGAAGGGCGAACCGACTCCTCTGACGGCAGATAACCCCCTCAGCCGGCTCGGATTCTGCACCTGGTCCGCCCTGGGGGAGACGAACCACGTTTCACGGGCCCAGTTCGTCTCCCTCCTCACGGAGCTCTCAGAGGCGATGATCCCAGTACAAGCCTTCGTCATAGATGACGGGTGGCAAGACCAGCGACACCGGCAGTTGTGGTCCTTCTCCTCGAACGAGGCCTTTGGCGATTTGGGCGATGCTGTTGCCCTCGTGAAGGACACCTTCAACACTGTGCCGGGCGTCGGAGAGTGCGAGGTCGGCGTATGGCTCTCCCTGAACGGCGGGTACTGGAACGGTGTACACCCCGACTCACCCCTCGTGGAGAAGTACACCTGCAAGTCATTCAAATACACTAACCCCTATGGCGACGGAGAATATGCGCTGCCTACTGAGCCGGACTTCTGGGCTGACTGGTTCGCCTGGCTCAAGACCCAGGGCGTGTCCTTCCTGAAGGTGGACAACCAAGCCGCGCTGTCGTTCCTGCATGGCGTCGCCAGTGCCGAGCTCGCCACCAAGCTATACTCTTCCATGCTCTTTGCCGCCGACGCCACATTCGGGCGCGGGAGGGTGGTCCACAGTATGGCCCACTCTGCATCCTTCTTCAACGGGCGCGCCGGCTTCGGCAAGCAGTCCTTCGTGTGGCGCAACAGCGACGACTTCGGCATGATTCACGACCTGCCGAACGCGCACCAAGTATTCGTCTTCTCTAATCTCTCGAACGCGCTCGTGTCCAACTGCCTCTCGACCGTGCCCGATGCGGACATGTTCATGACGGCTGCTCAGTGGCCGAGGACGCACGCCGTGCTGCGTGCCATGTTCCCCGGCCCTGTGCTGCTCAGCGACAAGCCGGGGGAGCACGACGCGAAGCTTTTGGGAAGGGTGATCGCGCACGGTGAGAAGGGAGAAGTGAAAGTGGTCAAGTGCGAAGCTGCCGCTGAGCTACTGCCCAGAAGGTTTTTGGATACGTCTGTGCTGGATGATGAGGACGGGAGCGCTACCTGGGCCGCGGTCAAGTGTGGAGGCGGCGCGCTCCTCGCCGCGTTCAACTGTCGGGGCGTTGACCGGAAAGCTCGTGATCAGCTCACTCGAAATGACGTGGAGGATGCGATGGCCCTGTCTGGGATGGAGGGCGACGTCGTTGTTCTCCGGTATGACCTGGAAGCTGGCGCGCTGACCGCCGCCACTGTCGTCAAGTCCACCGGCGGCGCCACTGAGGACGAGCGCGCAAGCAGCGCTTTGCAGGACGTACAACTCGGCGAGATGGGCGTCGCTCTCTGGCGCATTGTGCCCACTGGCAAGGGACAGACCTGGGGCCTTGTGGGACAGTTCGCGGGTCTGAACTGCACCAAGAGCGGCAGGTACCTCTACGCTGGAACTGCGGCTGCGCAGGGGGACGAGCCCCTCCCACGCCTCGACGGCGGAAAGAGCGAGATCGGGATCAGGTCGTTCGAGGTCAAGCCGGGTTACAAAGCTTAGGCACGCCCATTTCATGTGCCACTATTCAACTGTGCATTGCCTCGAGTTGTGTAGGAACTCGGGATGTGAGTCGTCCTTCGTCCTGGACTTCTCCCCCCAGGCTCCGTTCTCGACGAAGTCGCACTATCCTAATGCGACTTGATCGACAGCTGCCTTTGCTCATCCCGCTGGTTTCTCATTAGCCAATCCGCGTTAGCGGAAGTAAACGTATATTCGAGCGGGAGCAAATCCTCAAAACTTCTCCGCGTCCCAACGTCTCAACGTGCACGCTTTTCGACTGTCCATCTCGTTTTTCCGCTGCCATCCGCGCAGACGAAGAGGCATACGTAAGAGAAAAAGCAAAAGATACATCCAGGGGGAATCGAACCCCCACCGCATCGATGGCAACGATGCATGATACCATTTCACCATAGATGTTAGGACGTATTAGACCACTCAACAAACGCTGTGCGTTCGCGGCGGTCTTCCTTGACAAGGAGGGGACAAAGGCCATTATGTACCGTTGCATAAAAACTGGAGCGCGAGTTTCTCTCGGAGGACATCCTGCTGGGTTCTGGAGGCGTGTTGAGCGCTCTTCGAGGAAGGGGTTTGGTCGAGGAGAGGGGTGAGCGCGTGCCTCGGCCCAAAGGCGGAGATCCCGCACGGCGCGAGAATTGACCGTTCCGGAGTCTCGTAGCCAGTGCCGCATGCCATCTTTTGCTAGTTAACCCGCTGCCTCTTCCCCTCAGCTGGCACCTCTTCGGCGTCACGGCAGTGCCGATTGACGACAGAGACGGTTGTCTGTTCACCTCAGCACCGCCGCCTGCCACCCTGGAACCAAACAACGCGAATCCCGAGACAAGAGTTCCCCGCCCACCGGCTGGGGCCGTAATCTCGGCGGATTCTCGGCGCGAAGTTGTGTTCCGGTTAATGCGCCGAGAGCGCTCCGTCGCCGCTTCTCTCCGCCGCTGACGGCGTTCATAAAGACCCTCCCCTGCATTCTCGACCTCCGCATCACCAATTACTCATCACGAAAACATGCCCGAGCCCCTGGTCAAGCACATCTACACGGCGGACCCGTCCGCGCACGCGTTCGCGGGAAAGATCTACGTCTACCCGTCTCACGACCGGGAGACGGACATCCAGTTCAACGACAACGGAGACCAGTACGACATGGTCGACTACCATGTCCTGTCCATGGACCGGGTTGGCGGCGAGGTCACGGACCACGGTGTCGCGCTCTCCGCTGACCAGGTGCCCTGGGTCGACAAGCAGATGTGGGCCCCGGATTGCGCCGAGAAGGACGGAAAGTACTACTTCTACTTCCCCGCCAGGGCTAAGGACGGTAAGTACGAGACGTTCGGCAAGGATGAGCGGGTGAAGTGAGTGAGAGCTGACCCTTCAGGCAAGTTCAAGATGGGCGTCGCGGTCTCTGACAAGCCCGAGGGACCTTTCACGCCCCAGCCTGAAGCCATGAAGGGCTCGTTCTCGATCGACCCCGCCGCATTCGTCGACGACGACGGCGAGGCATACCTCTACTTCGGCGGACTGTGGGGTGGCCAGCTGCAGTGTTACAACTCTGACGGCACCGAGTGGGACGGTTCGAAGCAGGGACCGCAGGAGCCGACCGAGGGCGACGCTGTCGGCCCCCGCGTCGCGAGGTTGCGCGACGACATGCTCGAGTTTGCCGAGCCCGTGCGCGAGATCAGCATCACGTATCAGGGCAAGCCCGTCCCTGCCTCAGACCACGAGAAGCGCTTCTTCGAGGCGGCGTGGATGCACAAGCGCAACGGAAAGTACTACTTCTCCTACTCGACCGGTGACACGCACCTGATCGCGTACGCGACGGGTGACTCGCCCTACGGCCCCTTCGAGTACCAGGGCACAGTGCTTACACCGCCGATTGGGTGGACGAACCACCACTCCATGGTCCACTTCAAGGGCAAGGACTACCTGTTCTACCACGACTGCTCGCTCAGCAAGGGCGTCGACCACCTGCGCTCCGTCAAGACGAAGGAGATGACGTTTGACGGCGACAAGATCGTCACCATGGACCCGTAGACCGTAAGTTGTAGTATGTTCAGAAGTTGCATGCAGCCATAGTTCCAGTGCAAACTCAGAGCTCGTAGGAGGGGGAAATGTCTTTCGCGCCAAGAGGAGGCGGCGGCGAGCTTGCCATCAAAGTGGGAAGAGTGTCGGCATACCCCTTGAAGGCGAGGTACTCCCTAGTGAGCGCGTCGGGCTCCTCATGCAGCTCCTTCACCTCTTCGGGCGTCTCGGACGCATTGATGAGTAGCAGCGCGGAAGCGCGTAGTCGTCACACAACCATCCGTCGCTCAGCATCGGCTTGGGCTCCTCGGGGAGACGCACGTTGCGCTGGTCAAGCCAGACGCCCCATCGCGCCCAACCGTGCAGAGGCAGTCCATGATCCTCGCACTGGGAGAGGAAGCCGAGGTATTGACCGAAGTTGTGGATACCGGTGCTGAAGCCCTCGATAGCTTCATCGCAGTCGCCGCGCAAGCATTGGAGGCATTCCCTGAAGCACGTTTCGGTGTTTCCAGGGTGCAGAACGTCCACCTTGTTCGCCTGCTGGCCGACACGCGCCACCTCTAGGCCACCGAAGACCATCCGCGTCGCTATGAGAGCGTCCTCGAGCGCTTTGCAATCGGTAGACGCACTGCTCGTACAGATCAGAGCAGCACGGCAGGCGCGACATCCAGCTCTTGGGTCCGATGGGAACGCTGTTGGCGAAGAGGATGCCCGGCCTCCAACTCCGCTGCGTTGTTAACAAAGGTGTAGTTGAAAGGTGCGGGGGGATCTCCTTCTTGCAGAACTTCGAAGCCGCTGTGAGAGGTGAGGAGAAGCGTTCCGCTGTTAAGAGCATCAGAACAAAATGTAGAAATGCAGCATCGGTATTGAGGCAAGGTGGGAATCAGCTCAGCGAGCTGGCAGATGGCAAGATGCTCCGCGCAGGTTGTGCGGCGCTCCCGGCCGCTATGGCGCGTGGGCGCTGATTAGTCTCAGTTTTTTGAATCGTAGTGTGCACGATTGCCTAGGTTGATCGTTATCAGGAGACGCGCATTCATCAGATCATTCTGTCTTCATGAACCGGCAGATGACAGGTGTATCGCGGAACGGCTTGCATTTATCAGTGATAGGTGCCAAGTGGCGATGTCTCACATGCCAAAGGTCTCACTCGTCGGCAATGTACGCCCTTACAACATAACCTACTGCTTGGCGACGCTCGATTTTGCATGCATCGGCATGGGCTACAGTTTCTCTTCGCGGACTGGACATTGGCTGACGTCACTGATAAGATTACGGCCCTTTTACGTCGGCGACCAAGGCGCGTAAACGCCCGCAGCATGCTTCAACGCACGTCGCAGTTATACCGTCGCGGCGTTGCGTTCTGGGGTGAGGCTGATGAAGGACCTGTTACGAACTTGGGCGTCGATGACGCGTTCACAGTCTTTGGTGAACCACTCCCTGAGATGCTGACACTTGTAAAGATCCTTCCGTCGGGCCCCTGCATAAGCATCGGCTGATCGGGTCTCTGATAGGGATCCCGACCAGGGGGGCACTAAGACCAAGGCGTCGTGCACTTCAGCGGTATGTCTGCTTCTGATGGGTTCATGTCTCTGGTCAAGGCTACACTGCTAACTGTTGATCTTGCAAAGACTAGCCGGTTATCTGTCTCTCGCCTCCGTCCCCTCACCACGCCACACCGTGGGTTGAGCTTTAGGCTAAACGAGCGGCGCCTCCTTGCGGCTCTTCTCCTCGTCATACTCGTTCTGGACGTCCTCGAGCTTATCCTCGTCAAAGTCCTCGCGGCGCTCCTCAGCGTCACGCTGCTCCGCAAACTTGTTCCCGTACCGGCCAATCTTGTACCACGGCAGCTCGAACAGGCGGCTCATGTCCTCAAGGCTACGTCCCGCGGTTTCAGGAACGAAGAACCAAACCCACGCGCCGCCAATGATGGTCACGCACGCGAAGGACCAGAATGTGCCCTGTGCCGTGATGCCGCCCTTGTCCGTGGGCAAGAGGAGGTTGGGCACAGCACGCGCGTTGCCGTACTGGTTGCCGAAGTGCAGCGCCATTGCCCACGAAGTGCCGATGGCGCGGATACGAAGTGGGAACAGCTCGGCAGTCAGGAGATACTGCATCGAGTTCCAGCCGAGCGCCCATCCGAAGCCGGAGAGGTAGATCATGGCGATCGCGCCGCGGGACGCAGGCAGAGAGGACGAGGGGAGGTGGTAGTTGTCGTCCATGCCGAGCTTCGGGTGCGTTGAGAGGAACGCGGCGACGTACACCATCGCGATGGTCTGAAATGCGATGCCCAAAAGGAGGGAGCGCTTGCGGCCAATAACGTCGACGAGGAAGAGGGCACAGATGAGCGCCGCACCGAGCTTCACCAGTCCGAAGACGGCGGTGACGAGCAGCCCCTGCTCGGACCCCTTAACGCCGAGGAGCTCGAAGAAGTCAGGAGCATAGATCGTGATACTGCCTGCGCCACTCCACTGCGAAAGGAACTGTACCGACGTTGTGAGATAGAGGCGGTACAAGTTGCTCTTGTTGGTGAAGGTTTCCTTGATCGTCTGCCAGAGTGTCATGCCCCGCGTCGCCTCGACCTCGACGTCGTGCGCGTGCTGGATCGCCGCAATCTCGTTGCACACATAGGGATCGTCCTCTGGCAGCCGGCGGAGGCGGGACATGACGTGGCGCGCGTCGGCAACGCGGCCCCTCTTGATCAGATAGCGCGGGGACTCGTACTGGAACCAGGAGAGGATGAAGATGAGCCCAGCGAACATGAGGTGCAGTGAGGTCGGCACCATCCACCGCTCCTTCACGTTCGAGCCCATGTGCAGCTCCGTCCCGTAGTTTGTCCAGTAGGCGAGGACACTGGCGTCAGCTCGAGCACGAGCGGTTCTGAGCTTACATTCCCATGTAGACCATGCCCGTGAAGATGCAGGTACACAGTCCGCGGATTGACGCGGGCGCGATCTCGGCGATATACACGGGGCCTACGACTGGTGTCTGGCCGATACCGAAGCCGCTGCTTGTCAGCTTCTCGACGTGTTTTCGAAACCGGACTCACGCAATGAGACGACCAGCGTACACTGCACCAAGGCGGCCATTGTTGCAAAGGAAGATCGTGATGCCTACAGCCCACCAGATACAGAGCTGACGTGTAGCCCAGAGACGGCCAATACGGTCACAGACGACGAAGGCGCTGGTTGTTAGCTTCGCTCTCCCTTCCAGCAACCAACTCACAAAAGAGAACCAGCAACAGAGCCAATAAGGACCATGGACGTGACGTTGCCCTTGATGTTGGCCTGCTCAACCTCCGAGTACGACTTGAAATGGATGAGGTTCTGAAAGTGCTGGGAGCGGAACGCGCCGCCAATCAGGCCCTCGTCGATGCCTCGGGCCGCGCCGAGCAAACCGAAAGAGATGACACTGAACCAGAGGCGCCAATTGAAGACGCCCTTTGGCTCGCCGAGGTCGCGGAGGCGAAAGATATTGATGGGCTTCTTGACACCGCCTGCCATTGTCGCTGAAGGAGGAAGCTGTTGTGAGGGCTCCAAACGGCGTGTTCGCGAGGCTTATATACCATGAGACGCAAGGCGATCCCGCTCTCCTGCGGCTGGGCCCAGAGCTCATGAGAGAGTTGATCCTCGTAGTTTACGCGCCGTCGCTTGCCGCATCCGCGATACGCCTCGCTGAGCTCAGCCACACGAGCAGTGGCCAGGAACTGTTGGCGCCACCACACGAGCAAAGGACGGGGAACCATAAAGGAGGCCCCAAACCTCCCCGTGGGGTAAACATCGCGCGTGGGCGGACGCAAGCCCGACTTGTGCCAATGGTTTGCCAACGGTTCCCTTCACCAGGCGTGGTGGCCCCGTCCAGATTACAAGCCGGCAGTATCGGTTTTGCTTAGCTCGTTTTGGGATCAAGCTGACACTCAACGTCGGAGCGTATCGGGAGAGGGTGGGAGGCTGAGATCTCGCGCGGATCTGGGGTTGAACGAGTTCTGGACTGTTGGTCGCTGAGGTGGTGCAGCTCCCAAACGTTCAAGGGATGCCACAGTGGGCGTTGCCTCGTCCTGTTGCTCCAGGCAGCCCCAGTTTAGCCTTTGCCAAGACCACGCTAGCCCACAGACGCACATGCTTAGGCACGACCGCGCCCCAGAAAGCGGGCTGCGTTCTGCCCTCTATGACGCACGGCTGCAGGCGGGACGCCACAATGGCACCTGGCAGTGCCGTTCGGGACGTGCCTCGGTCACGAGGGGTACGAATGGGGCCAGTGGCTGCAGTATATTCTGTTCCCCACTGTTGTGCCGTTTCCTGCTGACCCGAGCAAGACACGGCGAGCAACTCTTCGAAATCATCACAACTTGATGTGGGGTATCACGTGTACCATCTGGTCATCATTTCGAATCGTGTCGATGCCGTAACGGCAACCGCCAAGAACGGTGACTTTCGCGCTGGCTCGGGGCGGGATCCATCGACAGTCAGACTTAGGAGAACGAGACGTCACGTCAGCATACCGCAACCGGGGTGCCAGAGTTTTGGGTATTTCGAACGTTTCTGGCCGCCTATGTGGGGAACGCGCGCTGAGTGTCGGCGGTGTCGGCGCTATGGAAATCGGCAGCGCACGAGGAGCTTTGCTCTCTAGCTCGCTTGGACGGTGGCAGAACAGTGTGGATAGCGTCGAGAGGGCAGAAGGGGAGCAATGGATGACTGCGGATCGACCGAATGCCAGCATACCCCCAGGTCGCGCTCCGCGTTTTGGGCTGAGAATAACACAGCACTGTGGAAGAATAACGATACCAGTAGACTACTGGCCGCGTTCCTCGTACAAACGACAGCCGCAGGAGGGCGGGATATGTTCGTTGAGGGGTGGGCATCGGCAGCGTCCGGCAGCGAACCGAAGATGCCGGCTATGCCGGAGGGTGCCCCGATTGCTGGGAGAGGTGCAATGTCGTGGTGGTGCGCTTGAGTGCGCTTGCCGCCGCTTGCCGCTCAGCGATCGAGGATCGATGGCTGCAGCATTCCACGGCAGCCGTGGCTGCATTCACCTCGATCACTTCCGCCCCCGCATTCTGAGCAATTCGAGGACGACTGAATGCGGGGTATACAGAGGCAGTTCCGAGCGTATCTGTCTTCGGAGGGCCACCGGCGATGATGGACGGCGATCAACGGTTCGAAATGCCGTCGAGACCTTCGTCCCGGCTGGTGGGCAGCCGTTGTCGCCATAGTGCCATTCAAGCTGAGACAGACGCAGAGTGCAAGGCAGACCCGTGTGAAAACCAAGAACATGCAAAGAGCTGATGCTGTTGCAGACAAGCGCGGTTACTTGAAACGTTGGAGAGTTGGGCGGAAGTTGGCCAGAAGTAGCACGCGTCTGAACTGTACCAAGGCCACATTCACCGAGCAGGGTAGTTGACAACAACAGAGACAGTCGTCGGAGCACTTCGAGAGACTGACATCGGAGGTCGCGCGGAGTTCTCGTGTGAGATGATCGACATACTAGCCGCGCGTGTGCAGCTGATACCGACAGTAAGGTTTAGTCCGACGCCGCTGCGTCGTTACACGCCCGAATTCCGGAATGCTGCGGAGCGTGGAGTGTAGAGTGGAGTATAAAGTGGAGTGAGAGTGGGAGCTCCGTTGCGACGATAAGCAGATTCAGTGCCTAGCGCTGACTCCGGAGCGGCTTGTACGCATGTGCGGAGGACATGGCCCACCGCGATCCGGACCGGTACGCCGACGTTGCATTTTCTACGGCTCACGCCATGCGCACTCCCTTTTGCACCCCAGCTCACGCCTTCTCACCAACAACGATCTCCTCCGGAACAGCCGGCCGCGTGACGAGCTCCTTCTAGCTGAGCTTGTAGACGCGGATCGCCTCGTCCTCGAGATATTGCCTGCACTCTCGGCGGGACTTGTCGACGTCCACACAAAGGAGGATCAGGAGCGACACGAAGCCGAGCGCGAGCAGGAATGTGAACGGCATGTTGTTGTTCCCGCTTCGGTCTATGATCGCGCTGCTCACAAAGGGGCCGATGAAGCTCGACGTTTTCTGCCGTCAGCGGATGCATGAGGTGGCTGGGTGGACGGGTCAGAGGGGTTAGCCTTGGCAGGTGGAGTGCCGGTTTGGAGCGACGATCACGACAGATGCCAGGCCCGACAGTGGCACGAATCGAGATTGGTGTGTTCGAGCGCTTCCGCCGTTGCATTGCAGTGTACCGCGGCTGCACAGGAGCTGTGTAGCTCGACACTGGGGAATACTCACCCCAATGATACTAAACAGCGCGAAGAACAGGAACTCCTTGCCGCGCGGCACGACCTCGGAGATCATCGCCTGTGAGATGGCGTACCACGGACAGACGGAGACGCCGTAGTAGGCTGGGTGTCAGCTGATCATCACCCCAAAACAGCTGGTACGCACCCTGGTACAGCCAGAACTCCCAGACGTTGTGGAAGCCGAACTTGGACTGTGTGATACCGACACAGCCCCAGGCGGCCAAGATCAGGATGAAAATTGCGTTCGCGACGAGCATCCACTTGGTCCTGATGACAAAGTGTTTCTGTATCAGCCAGCAGATCAGAATACCCGCTGCCTGCGCAGCGATTCCGTCGATGAGCAAATAGTTAAGCATCTTGGAGTCGAAAGACGCAACCTCGTTCTGCAGCGTCGCAATAACGGTCACGAGTGTGTTGAGGCAGTCGCCCAGGAAGAAGTATGCGGCGAGATAGATGAAAGTCTGCTTCAGGCGGAAGCATAGCCGGAACGCGTGGTAGATCTGCTTCACGCCTGCGGTCAGGTAGGACGTGTGCGGCGGCAGGCGATGTCCGGGTCTGTACTGCCCGAAAATGAGCCAGGGGATGGCACACACGACTGTCATCAGTTGCTGCAGGCAGGACATGACGACTGGACTCACTCCAGACTCCTGCGCTGTACGCGCATACGATCGACAGGGAGCGCGTGTTGCTCTCTGCGTCGTCGTTTTTCACGACCGCGAAGAGGATGCCGCACAGGATTGCCAGCACGACAAGCTCGCCCATTGAGCAAACGAAGAAGCTCACGTTCGCGAGGCGGTTGCGCGCGAGCATGTCGCGCTTGTCGAACTCGGCCGTGCTGGTGTCAGCTGTGAAGAACTCGATCTAGCCCGCCTCGCCCCTCCGGCCCTCCCCGTGCTTGAGTCCACTCACTCGATCTGCCCCTCCTTCAGCTCGACCTCGCTCCGCTGCATCTCGGGGAGATCGCGCGCCAGGCCCGGGAAAGCCGCCGTCCAGAACGTGAGCGAGCCCTGGTACCCGATCAAACCGAGGATGTAGAGCGCAGTGCCCGCCTGCCACTTGCTCGGTTCCATGACGCCGAGCCAGCCGAAGCTGACACCCCATGCCAGGAGCGTGAAGAACGTCGTGATATGCGGGCGCCAAGAGCCATAGTCCGCCATACTCCCCATGATCAGGAAAAGAGCAGCCTGTAGCGCGAAGCTGATCCCGTTCGTGATCAGCACGATAGAGTTGACGCTCCGGCTGGACCCGTAAGCCGTCAGCACGCAGTCTGCCGTCAGCTGGTTCATCACGGACAAAAGGTAGCTGTTGCAACTCACCCCCATCGCCGCACGCGGCCCCGGTCGCTGGATCCGTTCCAGCGAGATAGAGGAGATTCTGCCAAGCGCTGATCGCAAAGTTGAAGGGACCCAGACCGCTGTTTCCTACGTAGTAGAGATACCAACTCTGCCGTCAGCTATCAGTCGGGTTCAAAAACTCGCCCAAAGTTCTGTCCGGGTTGTCGTTTTCCGCTCGCCCGTGATCGGGAGCGGACTCGCGAACAGCGCCGCTTCGTCGGGTACCACCTCGAGGACCGACTTCTCGTCCTTGGCGTCCAGCGGAAGGGGGTCAGTCCTGCTGAGACCATCCCGTCCCCCCAGATGGTCGTCGGCGTTCGTTACGTCGGCATGCCTGGGGTCAGAGTCAGACATGTTGTGATGCCTGGGGCACCCCGCGGCGTGGGTGGGGTTATCGCCGCATGTCCTGTCCGGCGTGTCCGGCTGTAGGGAGCGGAGCTCATGTCAGAGTGCCTGAGAGTGTGATGACGCCAGGACCATGGAGTGTTTGGTGCGGGGTTGCGTGCTATTTCGGGCCAATTGCCGATCTGAGCCGGGTGTTGCCGTCAGACATCGAAAGAGGTGGGCATGAGTTACACGCGAGCATGCGAATAGATAGAAGTCGTTGAAAGCGTCGAACAAGCAGAAGTGGGTAACGTTGAGTGTCGACACATGCCAAGAGCTCGAAAGGGGACGGTATGGCCCCTTCCGTGTGATACTCGGTCGGATCGTCGATCTTGGCGTGCCGAGCGACCGGAGCCCCAGCGCCCCAGTTGCTCACATCCATGTCCTTCGTCTGCTCCTTCGCTCTCGCGTTCTCGTCATCAGTCCTTGCTCAGCAACGCAGCAAGCCTCTCGACCTGAAGCGACGTAGAGAGCGCTGGCCCCTGCACTGACCAGCTGACCAAATTGCATCGGATACAAACGCCATACCCCCTTTCGCCCTCCTCCATACCACCACCCTACGTGAAGACGAACTGGACAACCTTCTGAAACGCGTTCTTCGGCTTAGGTTCCTCATACGCGACCTGCTCATCCGTCGGAATGTTCGAGAACATGTCGAGCTCGGCGGGTTTCAGCCACTTGGGCCGCTTCACGAGCGCGTATCCCGTGACGAGGGTCAAGAAGATGGGCACGGGGATGTACGCGATGACAAAGTCGGACGCGTTCCAGTTACCCTTTGTGAAGACCTGCCAGCCGTTGAAGACCAAGACAATTCCACTCCACAGACACACCCAGTATGCAACATAGGGCTGGAAACGGTTCGCGTAGTGCAAAGACTTGCGGTCGATACCATGCGCGGCGAGGCCCGCTTTGAAGCGAAGGTAGGTCACGCCGATGGTAGCCTGGGCCGTCAGTTTCCGCTCCGCTCTCCACCCTAGATCAAGGCTCTGCTTACTCACCCAGACAACGTATCCAGACAGCGCAGTCAGATTCGACAACCAGTTGAAGACTGTGGACGCGCCAGACGATAGCGACATGTACGCGAGAGGGTAGAAGCAAGTCGTGAACATGAGGGCGTAGAGCGGCAGACCCCTCCTGGTTGTGTGCGCGAAGAAGCGCGGCGCATAACCGCGCAGTGCCATGCCGTACAGCATCCGGCTGGCCGAGTACATGAGCGAGCTACCGGAGCTGAAAGCCGAGAGCAGGACACAGGCGTTGACGAAGTGGGGCAAGCCCTGGATACCCGCTCTCTTCATGGCGAGGACGAAGGGCGAAGAAGCCGCCGTGCCCTTGCTCTGGAGGAGTTCGGGATCGTCGTACCGCACAATCAGGGAGACGAGGAAGATGAGCAGAATATAGAAGATGAGGATACGCCAGAAGAGACGCTTGACCGCCTTCTTAAGCGCGACTCGGGGGTTGCGCACCTCCGCAGCGGCGACGATCACCATCTCAATGCCCATGTAGCTGCCCGCGGCCTGGACAAGGTCCGTGAACCAGCCGAGGAAGTATCCCAGGTTAGTGTCCCCGTAGTACGGCGCGAAGGGACCGGGGTCCTTCCAGTATCGGAATCCGATGCGGTCCTTGTTCGGCGCGCCACCGAGGTCGATCACGAGCGAGGTGATGACGAGGATGATGACGAGGATGATCTTCATCGTTGCGAACCTGCCATCAGACCGTGTCCATCCTTCACCCCACACTCCTGCCTGCTGACTTACCAGAACTCCGACTCTCCGAACCAGCGCGCGCCAAAGTAGTTCACAAGGCTGCCGCACACGATGAAGGTGGTAATGTACGCCGCCTGGTGGGACACGGCGAAGCCGCTGTCCCAGTACGAGCACAGAATGTTCGCCGCGATCATCTCGGACGGCATGCTGATGCAGTACTGCACCGTGACCTGCCAGCCGACCGCGAACCCGACCGCAGGGTTCACCCACCGCTCCGCGAAGTGGATGTAGCCGCCTGAGATGGGCGCGTACACTGCCATCTCGCCGAGGCACATGAGTGTACCGTACGCGATGGCTCAAGATCAGCGAGTGTCAGCGGGGGAGGGACTCACTGCCCGTAGTGATGAAAGCGAGAAGCGCGCCTACCGGTCCACCATGCGCGATGATACGACCACTGTTGAGGAACAGGCCCGTTCCAATCGTACCAGCCAGAGCGATCATCTGCATATGCCTCTGCTCCATCTTGCGCTGCACGCCGTCGTACAACTGCGTGTGCACGTCGACCTTGACGTCCTTCTCGGCATCGTAGGCGTCGCCCGCCTCCTGGTCCCGCAGCGACGTGACGGGGTACACATCCGTGACGCCCTTGTCGTCTATCACGGCCTTCTCGGGGTCGTTCATGTTGCCTGGATTGAGTTGGGTTGTCAACAGGCGGGCCCAAGAGTCTCCACCCGCTCCTTTATACCCAGGCTAAAGGCGGCTTCAGCCGGCATCCCCGGCATCCCCGTCATGTAGGTCGTGTAGGTCGTGTGGGAACCCCCCCATCTTATCGCAGATGTCCGTCACGAGACGCAAGATATACGCTAAGGCAGTTCCTGCTCCAACACCAAGAACGACAACAGCGCGTGGGCAGAAGAGGCGTCGCGGCGTCGTGCGGCGCGGTCGCGGCATGCTCTTGATGTCTATTTCCAGAGATTCCGAAGGTCCGAAGGCCCTGGCTCTGAAAGCGTTATAAGCAAAACAACCGGTATGTCGGCACTCGGCCCGAAGATGCACCGTTCTTCAAGTGTCCGTGCCCGTCTCCGTGCATTCTCCGTTCTGCCTCAGATAAGCCTTCAACCGACCCGGCTGTACTGTGCTTTGCTCCTTGAACGCAGTGCTTGGAGCTGGGAGCAAGAGAAGGTACGCGACCGGCGGGAACGGCTCACGACTCGCGCGGCTCGCCCGGCTGCCCACATTGCGCAGCAGCCACTGGATCTCGTAACGTTGCATCTCTATTTCGGCGGAATCGCCGCATTCCTCTATTCAACAGCTAGTCACAACTCGTCGTGCACCGGCTCGCTCTCCTCGCTCTCCTCGCTCTCAGCAGCATGCGAGTCGGCATACTGCACCTCGAACACCCACGCGATGCCGTCGTCGCTGAACTGCACCCCGCGCGTGTCCAGCACGAGCGTGCCGTCCTCGTACATCCACTTGACGGTCTGATCGCCCTCAGGCGTGACGGCCACGATGCGGTCGCCAGCAAGCACCGGCAACGGCGCGGGGATCGCGAGCGTGCGCCCCGGCTGCTTCAGGGAGATGATGTAGAACGCGTCCGGCTTGCGCGTGAACTCGACGTGGACGCCGTCCGCGTTGTGCTCGGGGTACGGCTCGAAGGGGGTCGTGTCGTAGATCGCGCGGCCGTTGATATTGAGCCACCTGCCGGCCTCGCGCAGGGGCTCGCTCTGGGCTTTGGGGATGGAGCCGTCAGCCCGCGGCCCAATGTTGAGGAGAAAGTTGCCGCCCTTGGCCACAATGTCGACGAGGGAGTGCACCACGTCCTCTGCGCTGCGGTACTCCTTGTCCTTCGTGTCCTTGTTGTACCCGAACGAGTGCGGGTCCATACTCGCGCACGTTTCCCACTTGCGCGGCTGGACCGTCGCGAATCGCGTCATCTCGGGCGTGTCAAAGTCGCCGCCGACGCCGCAGCGGTTGTTGATCGCGACCTCGCGCCCTTGCCTAGCCGCGTCCGCGTACCAACGCGAAAACACAGCGGAGGAGTGATTGTCGAGTCCAATGTCGCACCACAGCAGGTCGACCTCGTAGTCGTCTACCAGGATCTCCATCTGCGGACGCTGGATGTCCTCGATGAAGTCGCTCACGTCGCGCTGACCCGTGAACGGCTCCTCCTCGCGCGTGAACGGGTTCAGCGCAGGACCACCGGGGAATGACAGGCGTCCATGCGGCGCGTAGAGTGGGTTGAACCACTCAGGGAGGGAGAAGTACGTTCCCCGCTTGAGCTCGGGGTGTTCCTCCTTCGCGGCCGTCATGAGCTCCTTCAGAATATCACGCCTCGGCCCAAGGAGGAGGGAGTTGCGGTCACTCGTCTCCTTCGTGTCGAACATGGCGAAGCCGTCGTGGTGCTTCGTCGTGAAGACGAAGTACTTGGCCCCGCTGGCCGCGATGACGTCCATCCACTCGCTCGCGTTGTACGCGTCCGCCGTGAACATGGGGATGAAGTCGTCGTAGTTGAACTCGGCGCCGTAGGTCGCACGGTGGTGGTTTTCCGTCGGCTGCTCCCCGTCGTGGAGCCAGAAGTCGTACCACTCCGCATACTGTGGTGGCGCCGCAAAGGCAGGTACACTGAAGAGACCCCAGTGAATGAAGATGCCGAACTTGGCCCTGTCGTACCAGCCCGGCCGGGAGTGTTCCTCGATCTCGTCCTCGGTGTAGTCGGGCGAGCGCAGGAGGCGCACCCCGCCGACTTGCAGCGGGATCTCCTCGCGGTTGCCTTCACTGGCATCGTGGCCGAGGTGACGCACCCGGAGATACGCCCCGTCGAACACCTCGGACGATCCAGCACGGGGTTCGACTTCGAACTCGAGGAGCACCTCATCACCCGGCATCAGCCTGTTCACGCGTTGCTCGTTGAGACATTTGAAGTTGTCGCCCTCGAGCGTGACGCCAATGTCATACACCCAGGCGCTCTGATCGCCATGCTCGGCGACACTGCGCGGGTTCGCGAGCATGACCTCGACAACCTGGTTTCCGTGCTCCCACCTGCGCGTGCCATGCGCCCAGCGGACCGCCAGCGTCTCACCCGATACAACAGGGACATACGAGATGGCGAAAACCTTGAGAGCGTTCTTCTCAGCCGGCGAAGGAAGGCGCACGCTAGTCAGCGTCCGGCCCGCCGCGGATGGCGGGATGGCGACAGGGATGTGGAACAGGTGCGACGCGTTGTAGCTCCTCACACCTTCGTCGAGGTAGTGGAAAGGCGCTCGGATCGGGCTCTTGTTCGTCCAGTGGTGACTCCACCAGTGCTTCACCTCGAACGGGGCCTGGACCTTTCCGCCGTCGTCGAACGTGAGGGTGAGCGTCTCGTGCGTCTCGAAGTTGAGGAAGCCGCCCGCATCTTCGCCTGCGCCTAGGATGTGAATGCTGCGCACCTCAGCCGGGTCGGGGAGGTGGATGACCTGCTTGTCTGCCTTGACACAGTCCTTCGTTCCAGACCAGTCCGGCAGAACGAAGTCGACACCTGAGTCGGACCAGGCGTCGATCGGGAGGTACTCGGAGGGGAAGGTTGAGCCGTTTCTAAAGCCCTTGCCGTCGTTCTCGCCGTTGACGCTCGTCGCCTTCGCGTTTAGATACGGTGACAGGTCGAGCTGCACGCTGCGCGGCGTGCCGGCGCCGGCGTCGCCGAGGGGGACCTGTGACGCGATCGCGCCTACCGCCAGGAGCAGCAGCTTGAGCATGGTGAGTGTGACGAAAATACCAAGTAGTGCCCGCAACTGGTTATAACTTTCGCGCGGCGTTCCAAGTAGTAGCGCTGGATATAGATCCAGGGCTTGGCCTCGGGCAACATGCCGGATGGATGGACTGCAGGCGCCGAGATACCGGGATTGTCTGCTGATGTCACCTCGGCGGCCACCACGAGATCTTCGAGCAGCGAAACACGGGGAGCAACGCGGGGGCCCGCTTTCTGATTGATACGCAACGAGAGAATGCGCGTCAAGAGCTGCAGTGGCTCCGAGATGCCCGAGTCGCGCGGTCGCGCTTGTCCGACGCTGAGGCGGCTGGAAGCGAGCGGCTGTTGGACGAGTTGGTCTGGTGAGATTTCGTGAGACTCGGATGAACCGCGGACCGAGCGGATATGGGATCTCCGGGACCGGCGGACACCGCCCACGCACCAACCCTACACTATGGCGACATCGGCTTCGTCCGTGACCCACCCTTTGCCCGCCGACTTCTCTCCACCCGACTCGGATCGTCTGCTTCTGAACTCTCTGCAACTCTCATCATACACCATGCCACAGCCGGAAACGACTCGCGCAAACGGGAACGGCTCCAACGGGCGTCCCGCTAGCGTCGCCAACAGCTTCAGCACGAATGCGCCCAGTACGAACGGAGTGAACACGCCCACCGAGCGCACGCGCCTGCTCGCCGGAGCCGCGCCCGGCGGAGTCGCTGTCGAGCGCGAAGACACGATCAGCTACGCGACTCACGTCCCCGAGGTGCCGACGCAGAAGGCGCACTACAACCTCGTAGGACTGTCGCAGTACAACTTCTGGGTACTCTGCTGCAGCATGTGGAGCTGCTCGTTCCTCGCCAGCTTTGACGGTACTATTGTTGCTACGCTCCTCGGCCCGATCTCGTCCTCATTCAACGCGTCCGACCTTGGATCGTGGCTCGGCACGTCCTACCTTCTGTCCGTCTGCTGCTTCACGCCCATTTACGGACGCCTTTGCGACATCATCGGCCGCCAGAGCAGCATGCTCATCGCCCTCAGCTTCTTCACCCTCGGCAACATCCTCTGCGCCCTCGCCCCTACTATGCAATTCCTCATTGCCGCCCGTATGGTCGCCGGAATCGGCGGAGGAGGCCTTACGTCCGTCGGGAGCACGATTATGAGCGATTTGGTACCAATTACCCATCGTGGGATCTTCCAAGGTACGCATCGAGTTATTATGCAGAAACTGACGGTTTCAATAGGGTTTGGCAATATCTTCTTCGCGCTGGGGAGTGGGTGAGTAAAGAGCTCGTGAAGGGTGTGCAGATGTTGGGGCTGCTTCGGCCGTCCGTGGCGTTCTCCCGGTTTATCAACAGCGGCCACGGAGACTGGCCACGGAGAAGGCACCCGGCACGATCTCGGTGAGAGCAGGCCTTGCGCGCCTTGCTCGACGCCATCCCCCCAAATATCGCAGACGATGCTGACCTCGCAGTCTCGGCGCTCCCATCGGTGGCATGATCTCGGACAAGGTTGGCTGGCGGTGGGCGTTCTACTTCCAGATTCCGCTCCTGATTATGGCCGGCGCTCTCATCTACTTCAAGGTGCGATACAACAGCGAATTCAAGCCGTCTGGCAACATCCTCAAGCGTATCGACTTTCTTGGATCTGGCCTACTCGCTTCATCGATTGGCAGCGCGCTTCTCGCGGTCTCCCTCATGACCTCCATCTCGCCACCCGAGGCTCGCGTCACGAATCTACTTTTCGTGATCAGCGCCATCACTTTCGTGCTCTTCATCTACGTCGAGCTGAAGGTCGCGAACGAGCCTATCCTGCCCGTCGAGTTGCTCACGCAGCGTACACCGATCGCCGTCGCCGTCAACAACTTCACGATCTCGGTCCTCTCGTTCGGCACCATGTACAGCGTCCCGCTGTTCTTCCAGGCTGTACGCCTCATGACGGCGACCGAGGCCGGACAGCACATGGTCCCCAACAGCGTGCTTGGCTCTGTCGGCTCCTTGTTCACCGGTTACATCGTTCGACGCACTGGGCGATACTGGTGGCTGACTGCGTTCTGCGGCTTCTGGGCCGTCGTCTCGGCCCTCCTGCTGAGCACGTGGGACCTGAACACGAGCGACTTCCTGCTCTGGACGTCCTTCTGTCCCATGGCATTCGCGCTGGGCAGTGTCACGACGCTGACGATTGTGGGCCTCATTGCCGACATCGGACGCGAGCACGTTGCGGTCGCGACCTCGCTGAGCTACATGTTCCGCACGACCGGTCAGGTGCTCGGTGTCGCGCTCTCTGGCGCGCTGACGCAGGCCGTGCTGAAGCGCGAGCTGCACAAGCGCATCACCGGCCCTGGGGCAGAGGAGCTCATCCTCCGCGTCCGCCAGAGCAGCGAGGAGATCCGCAAGCTCTCGCCTAAGCTCCAGCTCGCAGCCACGACGAGCTACAGCAAGGCGCTCCACGCCGTGTTCGTGTGCAGCGTCGTTCTCGCCGTCATCGGCGTGCTCAGCAGCATGGGCATGCGCGAGGTCGACATGAATGCCAAGAAGCCCGCGCCCCTCACCGCCGAGCCGGAGAGTATCGAGGAGGACGGTCAGAGGTCGTACGCCGCCGTCGCGGACACTCCCCGCAACGCGCGCAACGGCCACGCCCACTCGGGCAACGGCTCTGCACGCGCCTAAAATTCGTACATTTCGTACATTTCGTACCAGGTTGTTCCTCCATGTGAGATGTTATTCATGGCTACTATTCTCGGCTCCTTGGCCTCTTCAGCTCGCCCACATGCCAGCAACTGCCCACATGAGCATGCGCACGCACGGCTGCTCGCGGGGCCCGTGTCGCTGTGTCGCGGTCAGTAACCGCCCATAGGCATCCAGGCATGCCCGAAGGCGGGTTAGACGACGGTGGTTTAGCCGGCCCCGCGACCCATCGGCAATCTCCGATCCGACAGATCCACGATTAGGACACCGCGACGTGACTCCTGAACGTCCTGAGCGTCCTGAACGCCGCTGCCCATCTGTTCTCTGCTCACTCATCCATCCGCCTCGACGTAATGAGGGTTCACGAAAGCTGCCTGGGCCAGTTCGAGCTACTGGGCGCTTCGTCCGACTCCGACTCGACATCCGACTCAGAGATGGCCATTGATGTGTCCAAGGCCGTCTCCGCGCTTCGCATCCAGCCCAGCGCCGAGGACTGGGAGCCGCCGCACTGGATTCCCAACCCCGTGCCCGAGGACTTCGACATCGTGTCCGCGCCATGGATTCGCCCGCCGGCGCCGAGGCACGTGTTCACGAATGTTCACGTTGTCGACACTGAGAAGGGCAAGCTCCGGAAACACATGACTGTCGTCGTGGAGAAGGGCGAGATCGTGTCCGTCGAGGAAGCGAAGGACAACGACAAGGGCATCGACTGTGGAGGGCTGTACCTATGCCCGGGACTCATTGACTGTGGGTGTGTTGGAAGGGTGGTGATGCTGACGCCAGGCCACACGCACATCACCGCGACACCAGGCATGACTGGCCTGTTCAGCAACAGCGACACCGAGATCGCGCTGAAGGCCCCCTACGTTCTGAAGGGCATGCTGTGGCGTGGCTTCACTACAATCCGTGACGTGGGCGGCGCGACGAAGCACTTCGCAGACGCGACGGCGCAGTGGCTCACACCGGGACCGCGAATCTTCCAAGGCGGACCCATCATGTCGCAAACAGGCGGGCACGGCGACATGTCCACGGGAGGGTGCTGCAGCCCGCCCGCGACGCGCATCGCCGACGGCGTGGACGAGTGCACCAAGGTTGCGCGCACGCTGATGAAGAACGGCGCAGACCACATCAAGATCTGTTCCTCCGGCGGCGTCGCGAGCCCTACAGACCGGCTCGAGAGTTCCCAATTCACCGTCGCTGAGATCAAGGCCATCTGCGACACGGTCAAGAACATGGGCGGGTGCGGTGTCGCGAGCCACTGCTTCACGGTCGAGGGCGCGAGAAATGCGATCGAAGCCGGCGTGTGGAGCATCGAGCACGGCAACCTGCTCGACGAGCCGACGCTAGAGCTCATGGCCAAGAAGGGCGTGAACCTGACCCCGACGCTTATTGTGTGCGATCTCCTCAGCCGCCCGCCGTACAACGCGCTCATCCCGCCCTCGTCGCGCGAGAAGCTCACGCACGTCCAGAAGCAGGGCTTCACGGCGCTCAAGGCTGCGGACAAGGCTGGCGTCAACATCGCATACGGCACAGACTGCTTCTCAAGCATGCAGCCGGCGCAGTTGTCCGAGTTCGAGCTGCGCGCCAGAGTGCTCCCGAGCGCCAAGGTGCTGCAGCACGCCACCGTCAACGCCGCCCGTGTGCTCAAGATGGAGGGCAAGATTGGCGTCATCAAGAAGGGCGCGGCGGCGGACCTGATCCTCCTCAAAGAAAACCCGCTCGAGGACATCGCGAGCCTGAACCGGCCGAAGGAGAACCTCCGGGCTGTGCTCAAGGATGGCCGCTGCGTCCGCAGCTCCGTCAAGGGTCTCCGCGTCGAGGTGCCTCTCGCCTAACCGTATAATCGTCAGTAGTCTTGGAAGGCAGCAAAGAGTAATAGTACAAGTATGCATGGGTGGGATATGAAGCAAGAACGATTGGTACAGCACATGAGAGTGCGGGTCAGCCCGGCGTCGTCGGTCTCACGTAGTGAGCCTCGGCCTTCTTCATAATGATCAGTAAATCATCTCGGCGCTCAAAGGCAGCCGGAAATCAGTAAGCAAGGTCATCGCAGTGGCTAGCTCCACTCCGACCAGGGGGTCTCGGCCTCGTTCTGCGACGAGCGACGGCGTCGCTCGGGGCCAACGAGGCTCACCGGTTCTGCTTACTCTGTTAACAACGCTGGGGCTGTTCGCCGCGCAGCTCAAGGCTCTGGGGCCTGGGTGTTCGTTAGACGGCGCTACGGCCTGAAATGTGGCTCGCTTAGGCGCCGCACGAGGCGGCGCTGGCCAGATCTGTAATGCTAGTGAGTATGGGCTTTGACTTATCGTTGATGCGTTTGACTTTTGATTGTTGGGTGTTTGGCAAGGCGCTTGGTTGAGTTTCGGTTTGTTGGGCATGGCTTTCGACTGGGTTTGACTGTTTGGCTGGGTTGCGATTTGGGTTGACCTTGGGCTTCGGTTTGCTTGACTTCTGACGTTCCTCGCTTTCTTTTGGTTGGCTTCTGACGGGTTCGCTCTCCGTTTGATTGTAACTTCTGATGGTTCTCTTCTGTTTGGTGGTTTAGTCGGATCCGTCCTCGAAGTCGGAGTACATGACAATGTAGTCCTCCTCGTCGTCGTCACTGTCGCTGTCGTCGCTGACGACGAGGCGAGTCGGGCGGGGGTCAACACGGCCGATGGCAAGCTGCTTGGCCGAAGAGTTGCTCTGCTTGTCAGCTAAGATCTTGAGCTGAGGGATGAAGGAGACTTACGGAGCATCGGCGGTAGGGGCGGACAGAAGCACGAGGCGAGCAAGCGCGGGTGCGGGTAGCGCGGCGAACGGCGTGGTTGTGGGCGCCAGCCTTGCGGGCAACGGGGGCGGTGAGGTACTTGGCCATTGTGTTTGAGGTAGTGGTGGTGCAGATGGGTGAAGTTGAGAGACTGGGGTGAAGTCGAGAGGAGAGAGCTTGGGCGATGTGATGATGGAGACTCAGACAAGCCAAGTCGGCCAGCTTATATGCCTATCCACCCTCACGTCCGTCGAGTCGAAAAGTCAAATCTGCAGGCAAAATCTCATGTCACGACGCGTCACGAAGCTTCCAGGCGCGTCCGATCCCTGAGCTCCGGTCGGTACCCGCCGGCAGGCGCCGACGGGAGGTGCGAAGGAATGTTCGATCGCGATCGCGATCATGCCCGATCACGAGCTCTCTCTCACGCGACCAACCACAGCGCGTCATTCGGCGGGCAGGTGTCGCGGGGCGCCGCTGCACCACGTCTGGAACAAGCATAGCCTGATCAGGCAGTGCTGAGCAGAGCACGACAGGGAGGGTGGACAGTGACCAGCGAATGAGATGTGGCTGTCCTGAAAATTTTGCGGCATTCTTTCGCCGGTCAGCTCGACCTCACCGGAGCTCACCGGCTCCGTTCTGTATTCCGCGTCTGGACTGAGAGTCGGGATCCAACGGACGGGATCCGTTTCTGAGTGCGGCATGTCGGGAGCCTGGGGAGTGTCACGAAAGTTAGCTGGCCGACCGGAAAGAGGGCTTCAACTTCGCGGCTGCCCAATCAGCCAGCGTTCCGTCCTCCTCATCAGTCCGCAAAAAGTTCAAAAGGGTTCTGCGGCACCTTGCGATGCCATGGAACGCCAACATGAGGTCCGACTGGGAATCGAACCCAGATTACAAGAACGACACTGCAACACTCGAGAAGATGGGGAAGCGGATAATCAGAATCTTGTGTACTAACCGTTATACGATCAGACCGTTGCGGTGTTGGTCAGGGCGCAGCGCCGCCGAGACCAGCGCCGGGGCCGCGGATCGCGGAGATGTCTCGCGGATCTCGGAGGGACGTAAGAAGTGTTGGATGTTGTTCAAGCTTCTTGAGGTGGGGTGTTTGATGGTCCTTCAAGTGGACGACGGGCATGGGATGAATACCAGGCCAAGTCTGTCCGCAGCACATCGCCTTACCACACTCCACTCGCATGGTTCCATCTACCTGTAAGCAGCGTTTGTTGCGTTTGTTGCGTTTGTTATGACTGGAGGAGCCCTGGCCGTGCGAATGTTCGCCAGTGCGCCCCTGGATGGGCAATGTTGCTGATCCTACCGCGACTGATGGAATGTCTAAACACGCTTTTGCCTGTGGGTAACTAACCTGCAGCGTCGGCACGGGCACCATAGCAGCAGCACGACTCACCATTGCAACCCGAGTCGCGCTTCTCGAGAATGACAGCATCTTTGATGGTCCGCGGAATCTCGATCGCAATCGAACGACACACGTGATGATTTCTCCCCAAAACGGCGCGGAAGGCGCGCGGCGTGACACCCGGCAACGAGCGGCCGAAGGCTAGTGTCACCGCTGTGTGACACCTTCCGTCCTGTTCCTATGTTGGTGTTGTGCATACTCACAATGCTGTCGACATCACTCACAACACCATCAGCAGCACGATGCGGCAAGCACGCACTCGAAACACGATCAACCTGAACGGTCCGCCGGTGAAACGGCCGACGCCGCCGCCGATCCCGCCCCGGCCGCTGTTCCGGCTCGGCAGCCTGACGAGCAAGCCCCTCCCGAGCCCGCCGAGCAGTCCCGAGTCCGAACTGTGCGGCTCGGACTGTGTCCTCTGCATCATGAGAGTGACTGCGTCGCCCGAATCGACGATCCTGTCGCCTGCAACGACGACGCCGAGCGCCCGGGACTCCCTGCTACCCAGCCGGAAGCCATCGGACGCGTCCACGAGTAAAGCGTCCAAGTCGTCCGCGGAGCCGACCAGCCCACCGATGCTGGGAAAGAAACGCCGCATCCGCGCGAAGGCGCATCTCGCCCCGTCCGCGGACTCGAGCGACATCGTGTTGAGTCTCGATGATCTGCCGGCGTGGACGATCGGCTTTCCATCTCACAGGAGAGTGAAAGAGGCCCTGCGCGTGTCGCTCTCATGCGGCGGGATCGAGGTCGAGTCCGAGGCGGACATAAGCGGGCTGCGGCACGACAGTGGCCTCGACTTTGGCGAGGACCCGCGCCTGTCCGATCTAATGTGGGCGACCGGGTGTCACTTCACGTTCAACTTCTGGTGAGTCACCGCCGCACGTATCCAGCTGACGTCAGGACACGGACGCCGCTCAAGCTGCCAGAGCACAACCCGCGGCGCAGCTCACGGCCGTCGCCTTGTTGGCCGACCAGTGCGGAACACGAACTGCGCGAGGAGCAACGTATCTCGCGGCAGAACGACCCGGAGCGTATCCGGAAACAGCGCCTGCTGAGACGGTTGAATCCGCTGAAGCAGACCGAGAAGTTCAACGCGCTCACGATCATGAGCCGAGAGGGGCTCCCTGACGGCTTAGGCGGCGTGTACACGCGACAGGACCTCGAGTACATCCGCGACAAGCTTGTCAAGTTCGCGCCCCTCGAGTGGAGGACGCAAGAGTGGTATCAGGAAGGCCTGAGGGAGATGGGCATCGACATAGATGCGGACGGCGCCAAGTTGCCAGCGGAGCTAAACGCAGATCGCCCAGCCCCACTCCGTCCCCATATCAGCGGAGACGCCACCCAAGCGCGCGGCAGAGAGAGAAGGAGAGATGAAGACGCCAAATCACGACCAGCCATCATGACGCGCCTGACTTCCTGATTTCGCGCTCGGGGCCCTTGTCACCCCTGTCACTGTCCTCCATTTATGTCTGACAGAGGTTGATTCGACCACCAGTTCTGACTTCACAACATCTGCCGTGCCCAAGCGTAAGAAGACGACCACCACGACCGACAAGGCTGCGCCCGCTGCAGCTCAGGAGGCAGCGGCTGTGAAGGCGACAGCGGCAGCCAAACGTGGATTCCGTGCTGCGCGTGCTCCTCTGCCCTCGGTAGCACCGCCGACAGCTCCCGTCCCCGTCCCAGCCGCGCCCAAGACTACCAAACAGGAGATCGAGCTAGAGGTCACGCTCACACCTGTCGAGGTCAACAAACTCCGCCTCGCCTTCAGTACTGGCAAGAGCGACGAATCCGCCAATCTGAGCCAGAAGCGGACGCTGCGTGATGCGTTCCTGGCGACATGTCGACTGCAGGGCATCGAGGACGTTCAGATCATCAAGTGTACCGATGTCAATGGGAAGGTGGTGAGCGATCACACCCTGGCGCAAGTCCTCGGTCACTGCGACGATACGTACTGCAACATCACCTTCAGGTGAGCTTCACGGTGGGGAGTGAGCTGACGGCAGATCGGCCCAAGTCAGCCCTGACATGGTATCGGCTGCGCGTCGCGAACGCGAGGATGAGGATGAGGACCAGGGAGAAGAAGGCGATAATGACTGGGGCTGGGGCTACGCGCAGCTGTTGTAGGCTTGTAGGATTTCTGTAACAGACACAATAGTGGGAGCGCGATGCAGTCGTTGCAGCCGTTGCAGGCGTTCCCTGACGCTATCATCAGCTGGCTCAGACCACCAGACTAGTGACGCGCACAGAGTGCTCTAGGTATCTTTCCTTCACCACTTCACGATCAGCTGCCTGCAACTCCCAATCTGCAACATTACTCATCATGGCAGCAATCCGCACCGAGCGCACCTCATCTTGTCGCCCACCATCGACCTCTGCCCACCCCTCGCCCAAACCTACCGTAACACCATCTCGCGAGTGTCCCTGCCACAGCGGCCCAATCCGGCCCTCAACCCAAAAGCGTGGGTGCGTGTCTGCCTCCGTTTGACCTGGCAATCAATGCCGGGTGGGAAAGCAGGCCTTTCCGACCTGTGTAACCTGATCCAAGCCGATCTGCGCGTGGGCAAGGGACACTGAGGCTCTGAACTTGCGCCGGACGCGATCCCGCAGACGCACATTCATCCTCTGCTGCCTCGTCAAGGGGCTTGGTGTGAGGAGCTCGGACATCGTGGTCGTTGAAGACGAAAGGGGCACGGTTGTGGATCGGAATGAGACCCTGCCATCAGTGCTTGCGGGAAGGCTGGACACCGTAACCTTCTTTGTTACGTTCAAGTGAGTCGTCAAAGAGGGGGAAACTGACGCGGCCTGCAGGACGGCGGGACATATCTGTGACAAGCACCTTTGTCCTGGGGATTCGAGGGACCTGGAGGGGGACTTTGTCGCGCGGTTCGCAACGCTGATGGGCACTAGACCATGAAGCGGCAGGATACCATCTAGCACCGTAGTAGCCACAGCATATGCACTATTAGGATCGAGACCTGGTGCCCTATCCTAGCTATTCCATCACTTGGAGGGCAACGGTTCCGATCATCACGTCCGGCTCCTTCCAGGATTTAGGTAGGAGTTCACCCGTCCACAGCCGAGGTCCACTAGAGCCGGGTTCGGCTGCTAGCTCACGCCCGACCATCGGCGGTGGATGCATCCCGTCGAACCTTTGCATGCATGACGATCAGCGTACTGACTGTGGGTGCATGCATGCGGGTTTCTCGTTTGGAGCCCTGATCGGCCGTCAAACAGGAAGGAAGCGATAAGGGAATCAAGATGCCGAGGTTCCAAACAGATGTGACGTCACCTGAAATAAGGTTGCTCAACTTTAAAGGTCAACCCTTGTGTGAGGTCTCGGTGTTTGCCACTGACTACTGGCCATGAGCGTCTGCGTGACCTACGAAGTCCACTGTCTTGGTGCTCCTGGTCACTTATGGGCTGCAAACTGGACCCTATGCATAGGGTCGCTCATCGTCCTCCCTCCAGGCGTCTTCTACGTCCTCGCTCCCGCTCTCCTGATCGCTATCCGTTGTCCCGCTACCGTATCCCGCATCACTCTCCTCGCACTCGCTGTCCTCGTTTATCGATTCAAAGTTCTCCGGATGGCACCTCTCACGGTACGAGGGTCCCGACCACATCGTCCGTCTCCGCAGCTTATCTTCTCGATCACTGGCCCAGACTAGCGCGCGCACACGGCATGTGGCTGAGCCGAGGCTGAAATTCAGCGAAATCCAAGAAATGGTGGAAAAATCGATCCCGAAGTGCTCCTAGCGCCGTGCATGCGCGCTAGCAAGCACCTCACGCGACCACTCCGATCAAGCACGCATTCTTACTTTATCAATTTCAAGTCACCTAATGCTCCTCATACTGGACGCCTTGACTCCTCGCCGTTCCTCGTTCGCAACCAGTACCACGTCAATTGCACCATGTGCCCACCTCCACTCGTTCCCACACCTCGGGCTCGTTCCCGCACCTCGGGCCCGTGTTGCGCCGCTTCCCGTGTGTGCGACCTCGAACTCGTCCTCAACCTTCGTCGGCGACAGGTTGCTCACCTCAAGATGGCCAGCCAAGACCGACTCTGTGGCCAGGCGCAGAGGGAGCGCGACATGAGGGCCGAGATCGCGCGACTCGAGCTTACTGCAAACTCGCCATAAACGTATATCGTCTACTTAGTGCGCACTGACGTACAGGCGATCTCCATTGTCATGAACGCAGCTGGTACAGAGTACCAAGGCCGCGCTGAATAAGCCGTACTTGAGATCCGTGACCCCTGTGCATGTTGTAACCGGTCTCTGGTGTTAGGTGGCGAATGAGGAAGTTGCCGAGATTCGAACGTGGTTGGTTCATCGCCGCTGAGCACCAGCCAAACGCGTGGATACATGACCTTCTGAGGGTAAGGCGTCGCTGCACAGACCGCGCTCGAACGGTCCCCTGCATCGCAAAGGTCATGCAGACGTTGGCCACTCCTGTCGTCAGGAAGGCATTTACGTAACGACGAGGAGCGCACGGATCCTCAGAACCGAGTCTGGTGCGATGCTTCCGCGCGTCAAGTCATCGCTGAGCGTCTCTCGACCTTGCTATATCATCACGACTCCGATCTTCATGACTTGACCCACCCAGCACCATCTCTGACCTCGTCTCACCCCTCTCACCCCTCTCACGTCCACCATACCATGTCCGAAACCGCCCATCGACCGACATTCGAGGAGCTGCAGCAGCGCCTCCGCGATATCGAAATCAAGCAGGAGCAGGGCGTCGAGCGGCTAGCGGCGATGAGAGCGGCGGGTTTCAGAATGGACGCGGAACTGCGCGAACTACGAGCCGCGCTCGAGCGATTGAACGAGGTTCGTGTTCGGCGTTGGGCCATGGGGCGAGAGGGCCAGAGGGCCAGAGGGCCAGAGGGCCAGACGGGATACCCGCTTGCTGATTGCAGACCTCTCAGCTTGTGAAGAGCAAGCTAAGGCCGGCTCAGCCAGTGCAGCCGGCCGCGACCACTGCCGAGTAGATACGTACCGGATGTGTATAGTGAGATAGGACTCGTTGCACCAGAGCGCAGCTAAGGGGGAAGCCATTGACCCGCGTGAGTGGGTCAGGTGACAGGGGAGGGTGTAGTCTGGATGTTGCCAGCAGCCAACGAAGCTACGGTACCCTCAGATCTGGGGCTAAGAGGCACGCGAGCTCGCTGCTTATGATCGCGTGCTCGTCAGCTGATGCCTGAAACTCTTTGTTGACGAGCAAGCCAGAGGCAACTAACGCTGTCGGTTCATCTGCTGATCTATTCAACCGCACCAAGTCGGATCTGAGCTCTTATCTCCAGTTCTTAGTGGTTCTTGGTGTCGAACGCTGGAGGCGGGTAAGGCGCTAGCCTGCTGATGGCGCTACATGTCTCCGACTTGGAATCAGGCCCATAAGGCAATCCCAACCACATCTGTAAGCAACAAAGACCTTCTTGCCAGAACAACGCTTCACCATTCAGCGCAAGCAAGCTTCGACGACTCCATACCTCAAGACACCATGCCCGGACCACGCTTCCGAATGGCCGACTTGTCCCATAGCTGGTTCCGGTTGAGGGGGACGATCTACTTCCAGCTGACGGCCGTGTCCGATGCCACCCATGCAGTTGACGGGGCTAGACCGGGCAGACAGCGAAGTGCAGGATAGTAGTGGCGACAGTGACGCTGAAGGTGCGCTCAGTCAAGCTTGAGCAAGTGTTGGCAGGCGGTCAGGAGGTTGGATGTTGAAGTGGGGCCGAAGGGGCTTCTTGGACTATGCGGCCAAGGGAGGAGTGGGGAAGGGGAGAGGAAAGAATGGTAGATGGAGAGAAAGGGAAATGTTGCAACGAAGAGCGTTCGCGACTGAGAGTGCATGAGTGTCTGTTCCATTCGGCCACCTTCGCACCGGCGTTGCACATTCCATCAGTGTCCCATCAGCAACCGCTCCGTGAGTAACCACACAGAAAAGCCACCATACGTCACATGTGTCCACGGAACTATCACAGAACAGCCTGTCCATCACCTCATCAGGGCATTTACTCCTTATGACCCTTCACCACCTCCTTGTGCAACAACTCCGCCTGCCTCTGCAACTCCTCCAGGTTCTCCTCGAAACGGCCCTTCAGCTGGTAGCTACCCCAACCGGGGTGTTCTAAATCCTCGAGTTGGTCCCTGTACAGGTTGTCGAGATCGAGGAGCTGGTCCGCGCGCTCCATCCACGCCGAAGCCTGCCGGCGGCGTTGTTTCACCTGAGCGCTGTTGAGCTCCGTGCTATCCGAGTCCTTGAATCCTTCGTCGCTGCTGTCTCCCATGGGTGTGTTCCAGAGGTTGCTCTCGACTTTGCCGTACACATCTTGAACCAGCTCGTGGACCTTCTCCCACTGCCGACGCAGTGCGTTGGTCCCATTCAGGCTGTGACGGGGAGTCGCAATCGTGTAAGAGGTTGCAGTGTCGGGCTCCGGGGGGATCGCGACCTCCTCCCCGAAAAAAATGGACGGGTACGGTCTATCGGGGGCTTCCTGAAGAACATCGGCAGCACGAGTAACAAGCCTTTCGAGAGTCTTGACGCGCTTCTCCGCTGCCTGCAGGAGCAGCCTCAGTGTCGCAGCCATGACCTCAGAGTTGGACGCTTGCGCTTTCGCGTCAGCGATGCGGCGTTTCGCATCCCATTCCACTATCTTCAGACGTTCTTCCATCTCTTCGAGTCGATCCTCCGCAATGAGGGCAGCTCCTTCAGCTTCCAGTAGGCGCTTCTCCATCTCAGCCACTTCATTGATGGCCTCACGTTCGGCTGCCTGGGCGCGCTCTTCCGCGTCCTCAGCACGGGAAACGGCGTCTTGGCGATGGTCTTCGGCATCTGCAGCCAGACGGTTGGCTTCTTCCACCTTTCCGGCCAGCTCTTTGTTGCGCTCCTTGTACGCACGCCCTTCCGCCTTCGCCGCATGCAGCTGGCTGCGGAGAATGTCGATATCGGCTGGAGCTGGCGAGCTAGAGGCTGTGGAACCAGAGAGTCTATGGTGGTGATCGGGGGTAAAGGTGGTGCTGGGGGTGGGAAGCGAGTTGGTACGGAGCAGCTGGCGCTTGGCCTGCTTGGGAAGCTCACCCGCCGACTTGCGCTTGGCGGGCGTGTTGTTTTCGGTCGACTTGTCCACGGGCTGCTAACCCTGAATAGAGAACTTCACGTCCATGGTGGTGGTGGTGGTGATGTGGGAACGGCGTGGGTCGTGAAGTTGCAGTGTTTGGTTAAGGAGAGTTGTTGTCGGGTGGGCAATCGCCGAGAGGGAAGACGGCGACTCGACGCAGGGAACGGTAAATCAAGCACGCCGTGAGATAAGATGGCAGCCTGGCGACAGGTGGGTGCTGCAACGGCGTGGAAGGTGAAAGAGACTTCCTCGGACTCACTCCTGTGAGGAGTACAGTATTGTCGCTGGGATAGGTGTCGGGGCGATTGTGAGGTGTTGAACAAGAGTAAGGTAAATAGGGCGTCTAGCGATCTCACTGTGTTCGCCACCAACAGCTTCCGTCCAGACCATCCAACCCATCTCCAGCCGCCAGCGCTGGCGTGTAACGGGCCAACCAGCCTGCTGTGAGCACCGCTCATCCGGTCCTGCCAAGCGTTGATGCAGCTATCGGCAGTTTCCAGGCATCTCTCCAGGTCCACATTCTTCGTACTCTGTTAATACATGCATACTTGAACATCCTAAGCCGTCTGCGCACCCAGGTCCTGCTCCGGGACATTGAACCCAGCCCAGCTCCTCATAGTCGGCACATCGACGACACCCTCGCGTCCCTCAGCGATAGACTTGCAGATAGCGTCGGCGACATGGTCGACGTGGATCGGGTGCGTGCGCAGCGTCTGCGCCGTCTTGCCCAGGATGCTGTCCTCGGCAAACGGCAGCGGGAGATGGAGCCTGTCGTGCAGACCCGCGGAGAGCGAGACCGCGAACGCGGGCAGCGTGGTAAGCGGGCGCGTGTGCGAGTGGTACATAAGGCCTGCTGTTAGCTTCCGAGCACAGTTGACGCAGCTTAATGCAGCCTGGGGCTGCTAGACTCACCCGGCCGCATAATCAGCGGGTGGACGTTGGTCTGCGGCGTGCACTTCTGCAGAATCAGGCCCTCGGCCTCCCGCTTGCTGCGGATGTATCCCTCCGGGACGACGGGGGCGAAGCCGGTTTCTGCCGAGACATAGACGAACGAGCGCGGGGACGGGGCGCCGTCAACCAGGTGCGGGTGCGCGAGCATCGTGTCGAGCACCGAGATGGCTGCGGTCAGCTCACTGTCGCCAGACAGCAGAGCTCAGCAGCTCGCTGGCTCGCCTTCGGCTGGCCGTCACTCACCCGAGTCCCGGTTCATAGCGTCGTAGCCTTTCCGCCTCTCCGCTGTCGTTTTCAGCGGGTTGCTGTCGACGCCACTGCCGAAAACGCCCTGTGCCACAGCCTTGAGCACGCCGAGGGGGTTGCCGCTACGCACGGCGGCTTTGTACCCCGCGTCCTCGAGCAGGATGCCTAGCGTGTGCACGACTGCCGTCTTATCCTTCACCAGATCCGTGAACATCGAGGGCTCAAAGGCAGAAGCCTTGTGCCACTGCACGCGCTGCACCCACTTTGGCGTGTGGCCCGCTGGAGTCGTGTACGGCTTCCCGCTCGAGGACATGGAGGAGACGTCCCATCCCTTCGAGACGGCGGCCTTGCACACGGCCGAGCCTGGCGTCAGCTGACAGGGAAACGCCACGAGAGATGGAAGAAGTGGACGCCTTGACTCACCGAGGAATCCGTTTCCGCCCACGACGAGGAGACGCGGGACTGTCGTAGATACCGAGGCCATGGTGTTGTCGGTTGAATCCGGCAGAAGATGGAGATTTCGTAGTATCTGTTCCGGATGGAAGTGGAGGGGTGATGTACGGCTTTCCCACGGTGGTTTCATAGGAGTTCGAATCTCGGAGCGTAATTGTGAGCACTGTTAGCAGATGCCCATGGAATGTCTGAGGCCTGCATGCACAATTGCATACTGCTGTCTTTATCACTACCTGGCACCTGGTTCATGTGCGCTCAATCTGATGCCTTGCGATGGACGACAAACAAGCGTCGAGGCTGCCGGCCGTTTGCCCCGCCAGCTGAGCATACCACCCAGCCTGAGGGGCCGAGGCAAGCGGTAGCATCTAACACATGTTGGCTTGCTCGTACGCTGCGTCTGTGGCTGCTGAGGCGCATGCTGTGAACCCTACAGTGGTGAGACAGCCGAGTGCACTCGCCATGCACTCACCAGCACGGTGAGCTCGAGCATCCAAGTAGCGCTAGCAGCGAGGCGTTAAGCCGGGCGATCGAGGTGCCTTTGCCCGACGTCGGTTGACTGGACTGAGCGCTGAGCGCCTGCGGTTCAGCGTCGGGCGTCGAGCAGGCCACCACTCAGAGGCACAGTTACACGAGCTGCATTTCTGCATTTCTTCATCACCTCGACTTTGCTCTGCTTCTCTGACCACCATCAGTCGTCGTCGTCTCGAGTAGAGTACACGGCACTGCGCCGCTCCCACCTTTCGTCCACATTGTCCAGCTCCTCAGCCTCCTCACCTCCTCTAACATGTAACCACGTGCTGCCTCACAACACGAACTCGGCCGCCTTGTCTCATCATCCTCGATCGCGCGACCGCCTTAGTCTGTTTGGTTTGGACGCCGAGCTGTCTCGAGATTGTGCTGCGGTGAGTGCATCATGAAGGCGGTGAGAAGACTGTCGGCCGAAGTAAGCAGTGGGCCGACACGACTCAATAGATGCTGCTTCGGGAAGCTGGTCGGCGAGGTCCTCTCGATCTCGACGTGACCGCAGCGTCGACGCGGTCATGTCAGGTCAGTCGCGTCGAGGTGACTCAACGTTCCCACGGTGGCTTCTGCGAGGGCCGACCAGGGCCGATGGAGGGTCGAGGCGCTTGGGCGTGCGGCGTCGACCATCGCAACGGTCTTTCTTGATTCGTGTCCTGGGAATGTCTCGCGCGCTCGGAAATAACCTCCGCATGCCTCCGCAGACATTCTTTGAATGCCGCAGGTGCCCGCGGTGACATCACAACCAAAGCGCAGCTCGTCGAGAGTTTAGGCCGAAGAGCCCGTTATCTGATAAACATGGCTCAGCCCAGCGTCATGTCGAGGCATGGCATGCGGTCATGTTCGGAACAGGTAGGAGTTCTTGGCGAGCGCGTTTCTACTGCAAGGGGCAGAACAATGGCCCGTTGATGCGGAGGAGGCTGGTCGGGGCTAGTTACGACATTGCATTGGTGTCGGTGGCCCTGTGCTGGCTGAGTGGGCTGAGTGGGCTGAGTGGGCTGGGCGGGTCCGGTGCGACGCGTGCACCGTGGGACAGCTGACGTGGATGGATAATTCAGGGACGCGGAAGCCAGCCCGCGCTCGAACGAGTCATGTTTGTGTGTTGGAGCGGCCAAGGCGCGACGCGACTGACCTTTTCAGGAAGTAGTCCAAAGTACACGCATTTATTTCACGTGACTCTGTGATCCCTCTGGCCAACCACAGCGCTGGATTCGGTGAACGATCAGCCTTAGCCTTGATCTCGCACTGGCATTGTTTATCACCCATTCATCAACCCTGGCAGGGGCGTACGGCGTAGCACACGGCCATACACCGCCGGACAGGCTCCCGGCGCAAACTCTGCCAGCCCTCACCATGTAAGCCCTGCATGGCCAAAGCGCCAGCTCATGTCCACCGGAGCCAGCGCAAAGACGCGTCAAATCTCTCGGTTTCTCAGGCTTTCGCTCAGGCTTATAATCTCACTCAACCTCCCTCTCACCCCCGAAATCCTTACCATCTCATCTCCTCCCTCTCCACAACTCCACACACGCGTCTTGCTGCCTTGCAAGTCTGACCTGGTAACCTGCCCCGCTACCCCTGTCCTACTCCTACTGCCTGCCCTCTTGCCTTAATCCCGCCAACCACCATGGCTGCCATCGTCACCCCGTCCAAGGTCGCCGCGGCCGCCCTCGAGAACTTCTCCATGAACGAGGCCCCCAAGGACGTCCTGTCCAAGCTCAAGGCTGCCGCCGCCAAGGAGGCTGGCGTCGATGCCAACGGCAAGCCCCTCGCGGCCACCAAGGAGGCCGCCCCCGCTGCCGACGACGAGGACTGCTACAAGCCCGACTACGACGCGCCCGTCGAGAAGCGCTACGTCGGTGACCTCGAGTGCGAGGAGGCCGACGAGCCTCTGCTCAAGGAGTCGACCGACCGCTTCGTCCTGTTCCCCATCAAGTACCGCGAGGTGAGTAGTGGAGCGTGTGATGCGACGCGTCGAGACGACTAAAGCTGACTGAACCGCAGATCTGGCAGATGTACAAGAAGGCGCAGGCTTCGTTCTGGACCGCCGAGGAGATCAACCTCGCGCCCGACCTCCACGACTGGGACAACAAGCTGAACGACAACGAGCGCTACTTCATCGAGCACGTCCTTGCCTTCTTCGCCGCGTCGGACGGTATCGTCAACGAGAACCTTGTCGAGCGCTTCTGCGCCGAGGTCCAGATCTCCGAGGCCAAGACCTTCTACGGTTTCCAGATCATGATGGAGAACATCCACTCTGAGACTTACTCGCTCCTCATCGACACCTACATCCGCGACAACGCGCGCCGGCAATACCTGTTCCAGGCGATCGATACCATCCCCTGCATCAAGAAGAAGGCTGACTGGGCTCTCCGCTGGATCTCGGACCAGCGTTCGTCGTTCGGCGAGCGCCTCATCGCCTTCGCCGCCGTCGAGGGCATCTTCTTCTCTGGCTCGTTCGCGTCCATCTTCTGGCTCAAGAAGCGCGGTCTCATGCCCGGTCTTACCTTCTCGAACGAGCTCATCTCGCGCGACGAGGGTCTGCACACCGACTTTGCCTGCCTGCTCTTCACGCACCTCCGCCGCCGCCCGCACCCCGACACGATCAACAAGATCATCAAGGAGGCGGTCAAGATTGAGCAGGAGTTCCTCACCGAGGCCCTCCCCCTCTCGCTCATCGGCATGAACGCCAAGCTCATGTGCCAGTACATTGAGTTTGTCGCCGACCGCCTCCTCGTCGCCCTCGGCAACGACAAGGTCTGGAACTCGTCCAACCCCTTCGACTTCATGGAAATGATCTCGCTCCAGGGCAAGGCCAACTTCTTCGAGTCGCGCGTCTCGGCCTACTCCAAGTCGGGCGTCAACCAGTCGGTCGGCAAGACGGCCGAGGAGGCCGCCTCGGGCCGCGCCTTCTCGCTCGATGAGGACTTCTAAGCGCGCAACTCTTTTAGAACAGTAGGATAGTCAGCAGTCTCTTTGTAGTAATATTTATAGACCACCCTTGTATGCAATTATTCCAGCCACCGTTGTCTCTCTGCACAACTACTGATGCCGTGAAGAGCTCTCGGGGTGGAGAGTTTGGAGTCATGACATTCATTCATGACGGCGGTTGAGTCAGCCACTGTCAACTTGACGTCAGCTATTCTGGTGGGACGCGTCGCGCGTCGGATCATTTGAGACGCGTCGGTGCGTGTGATCTGTCCCCGGGCTGAGAAGGCTGGTGACGGCTTCTGCAGGCACATAGCGGTATCCGATGTCGTGGAAGATGTTGCATTGCATGTACCACCACTGCTTCTATCATAGCTGTGCTAGCTGTGCCCACCACCGTGCATGTCCAGTGAGCTGTAGAGTATCCTCGCCCCTAGAAGTGGTGATTCGGCTGGGTGCGATAGGATCCTCAGCACGTGGACGTCCCTAGTGATCGGCAGCCCCTCTAGTGCACCAACCGTTGTTCGTTTCGTCCAGCAACAATCGTCCTCGACACTTCCGCGCCAGGCTGATTCTCCTCGATCACTTGCACCGAACCTGCGCCGAAACGATCACGTATGTCGTGGCTCAAGCACCTCCGATCCTACTTCGCCCGCCGCTCCCTAACACGCACCGAGGTCGCCGTCTCCGTCGTAGGGCTGTACGCATGGGCTCAAGGCGGTGGCCGGCCCATGTTTCCGCACTGGCCCGGGGGTGGGCGGCCATTGAAGCCGTATCCGTGGGACGCATACGTCGACGACAGCGACGAGGTGAAAGCGACCATCAGGGTGAAGGAGGCAGCATGGAGGGAGTATCTGAAGACGGAGGACGGACAGAAGGAGATCGCGACGAGTCGGGTGCAGATGGACCTCAACCCGCCGACTGAGGCGGTGAGGAGGCATAGGGCGATGGGGAAGCTGGTCGAGTGAGCCGCTGCGAGTGGGAGACTGTGGGGATACGCGGGCGACAGACGTCCCGCGCCGTGTTCGCTGTCATCTCGCTACGCTCTCTTCTCTCGTCACTTGGAGACGCGACAAGACGATCTCGACCCTGATCATCTCGACTACCATTGTCGGAGCCACCGCTATCATGGAGATAACGGCAAAGCAATACGAGTGGACACGGCGTCACACCTCAAGCGCCGAACGGTTGGACGGATAAGGGCGACACAACGCCTAGACTGGTGCTCCGGTATCTCGCCCAGTCGACGATTGCTTTACTCTGGCTGAAGCGATTCGGACCGCGGCATCGCTACTATTCCAGGACGGACAAGAACCGACGCCCAAGACGCGAAGAAGATGTAGGGACGCAATGTCGTTCGTTGGGCCTGAGGATGGATGCGGTTTAACAGTCCTGTCGCCAGACTAGCCAACCATTACGGGCCGGGCGTACGTACCGGACGGCAGGAACGGGCAGCCGAGTTGTAAGTGCGCAAAGTCAGTCGCGTACCATTATTCGTAACCTTCACTATTCCCGCGCAACCATGTGTCTCACTGTCGACCATAACCTCTAGCTTCTCAGAGTGTTCGGAGCGGTTGGTGCTTGCATTGTAGAGTTAGACGAATGCACACATCGGGCAGACCATCGAGCACAGCTGAAAGTGTAACGGCGTCCTGGTTGCCAAGCCGACACAGCGTGACGTTAGCTCTGGCACAAAACTCCGAAGCGGTGCCTGCGGTGCGGCAACGGCCCGCCCTCAGTTTTGCGGGTTGGATTGGTGGAGAGGCAGTTCTAAAACGAGTCGACCATATATCACAGTTTAGTCGAATCAGGAGCGCGATGCACACTCTCGTCATGGTCATCTTGAGCATGTTGCAAGTAGTCTCGATTCTTTTGGCCGATCGCCTCTTAGTGGTGGTGCTTCAGCATGCGGCAACTTTCCCACGAGCGTTCATCAACCTTCACCATGGTCGTTACGTAACCACACCCCCTACCGACTCTCCCACGCCGTCCCTCCATGACATGAGCTATGTTGTTGTTCGGCATCTAGCTCTCGATCACCGCCAACACACTCTCGCCGCCATCGACCATCGACCAGGAGTGAAGTGATGGCGCACACGTCCCACTCGCGCGACACGTTGGGTACGCGGCTCGCGCCCGCTGATGCATCAGCGTACCTCCAGCGCGTCGTTGCCGGGACACTGAACCGGAAGGGATTCGCTGCCGCTGAGACTGGGGCGCTCGCTGAGATGGAGTGGTTGCTTGAGAATCGTGAGTCGTCCTTACTTTGCTCTTAGGCTACCATGCGGCTTTATGGGCCTGTTTCCTGTAAACGTACTGGGGGCTGCAACGCCGACAAGACTGAAACACTAAGGATGAGTCAATCGCTGTCGACATCACCGCAGAGAGCTCTTCATCTCGAGTGACAGAGTGTCTGCGTCTGCAAAGAAGAAGCGAGAAATCTACATGCGCCACCGGCTGCCGAAAATATCGCAAAGCTGACCCCAGACATCCAGCGCCTGTTCATGCTGGCACAGGACTACGCTGCCTTCTCGGGGCGCAACATGCCCTTCGCAGGAGACCTCGCACGTGCGCAGGCTGACAGCGGTTGGGACATTGGACGCTTGAAGCGGGAGGCGAAGAAGAGGCGGATAGGTGAGTCAACTGCGCCGGGTGTGTGTAATGGAAGCCGAAGGGGAGTGTGTAACCTCGCCTCCGCACTGGGACACTTCGATCTTTCAGCTGTTAACGCCTGCTGGCTCAAGAATAAAGTCATGATCCCTGAAGTCTTTGCAACTGACATCCCCACATAAATGCCAGCTGACACCCAGCCCTTCCCCTGCCCACAACAACAGAGCCGCCTGAGCCGCCACAACCCCTCACGCTCGTCTCCCTACCAGAGCTGGGGAGTGATGAGAAGCCGCGCCCCGTGCCTCCGCCATCGTACGCGTTCGACAATGCGCCGCCTTTGCCACAACCGTGGACATACAAGCCGGACAAGGTGCCCGTCCCGCCGCCGCCAGGGAACAAGGTCACTAGCGGTGTGCTCGACTTCATCAAGCTCACTGCGACTGAGAGAGGAGATATTCCTCCGGAACTTGGACTCGTGGATTATAGAAGACGAGAAGGAAAGAGGAAGTGGGGCACGAAGGGGGCCGGCGCTTAGGTTGTATACATTATGTTACATTGTTTCTGCAAGGGTATAATCAGACTGGAATACTGAGGTCAGCTATGGGCGAGAGCTAGAGCTCGTTGGTCGGGGTTCGCTCAGGGTGTATGGCGCGGCATAGGGTGAGGTTCGCACATGGGCCGGGACGCTGGATGGATTGGATGTGAGGCTGCTGTCAGCTAATCGAGACTACCTCTGAAGCTAAGCCGTGGGCAGCTCACCTGGCCCCTATCGTCTGATCTAGCTCTCAGTTGAGTCAACTGTGGCTCGCGGACTGGGCAGTTGTGTGACTGCTTGACTGCAGTCAGTTTAACGTAACGCAGCTTCAACAGTAGGTATTCTGCTGTCTCTGTGAGCTGTCTCGGCGCCTGGTCTCAGCTGAGAGCGGAGGGTTCATAGCTCACATCATCCTGTCATCGATCTGTTCTGTGAGGTTGAGGCTGTCGAGCGATATGGTGCCGCTTGCTGGTCGCCGGTAACATGAAGGTGGGTGGGGTCAGGCGAATGGAGGGCTGCGCGATGGTCATCTGTCGTCTCGGTATCGTTATCGGACGCGGTATCGTTATCGGATGCGCCTTCCCTGAACAGCTCGAGCTGAGTCGACTAATCAGAACAGGCGGAATGTCCGTAATGTGGGCTAATTAGCACCGTTATTACAGCCGGGATTAGATATCCTCCTAATGAACCAACTTTTCCAAGGCCGATGACGAGATTTTCCAATCCTCAGGGATTCCGCCTGCGAGCGGCAAGCGGCGGCGGACATGTGCCGTTCCTCCCCAATCCAAGATCCGATTCTCTTCATCTTCTCCGACAGACGACTCACCCCGCAACAATCTTCCCCTCTCGCTCTTACCAATCACTACTCACCAACCATGGCGTCCATTGCTGTGACCACCCTCCGGACAGCCCGCACCGCCCATGCTGTGAGTTGCCTTCACCTGTTTTGCTAACTCCCAGCTCCCCTCGTGCTCCCGCACTCTGGCGACTGCCGCCGACGCCACTCTGCAACAGCCTGCCAAGCGGCGGTTCGCGAAGCTCGACGATGGGCTGACCTTTGATGACTTTGTATCTGGCGAGCCTCTGCGACCTTCCTCCGAGCGTGTCGTGCTCGGCAACACGTCGCAACCGCGTCTCCCGAGTTTCCTGAAGCACCCAATCCCGCGCGGCGAGTCCTACACGGGCATCAAGAAGGACCTGCGAGGCCTGGGCCTGCACACAGTGTGCGAGGAGGCCAAGTGCCCGAACATCGGCGAGTGCTGGGGTGGCGGCAAGGGCGCAGCGACAGCGACGATCATGCTCATGGGTGACACGTGCACGCGCGGGTGCCGCTTCTGCTCGATCAAGACGGCGAAGGCGCCACCGCCGCTTGACGTGCACGAGCCCGAGAACACGGCCGAGGCCATCTCCCGCTGGGGACTCGGATACATAGTCCTGACGTCTGTGGACCGCGATGACCTTGCAGACGGAGGCGCCAAGCATATCGCTGAGACCATCGTCAAGATCAAGCAGAAGGCGCCCAAGATCCTTGTCGAGGCACTCACTCCCGACTTTGCCAACAAGGGCGACGAGACGATTCAGACTGTGGCGACTTCGGGATTGGACGTCTTCGCCCACAACATCGAGACCGTCGAGCGTTGCACACCCTTCGTGCGTGACCGCCGCGCTGGGTTCCGGCACTCGATTGAGGTCCTCCGCAAGGCCAAGACGTTCGCGAAGGAAGACAGGAAGGAGCTCCTCACGAAGACCTCGATCATGCTCGGTGTCGGTGAGCAGGAGGACGAGGTCCACCACGCGCTGCAGTGTGAGTACAGTTCTGCCAAAGGCGCAAGCCTGAGGCGGTAAACCGAGCCAGGACTTGACTGCGTGTCACTCCGTCCCCAGCACGTGCCAGCTTCCCTTCTCCTGTTCGTGAGCTAACACCCAGGCCTGCGCGAAGCTGACGTCGACGTCGTTACTTTCGGCCAGTACATGCGCCCGACGAAGCGCCACATGAAGGTGGACCGCTATGTTGAGCCTGCCGAGTTCGCGCGTTGGAAGGAGGTCGCTGAGGGCATGGGCTTCCTGTACGTTGCGTCTGGACCACTGGTGCGCTCCTCGTACAAGGCTGGCGAGTTCTTCATCGAGAACGTGCTCAAGAAGCGCCGTGCGGCTGCAGCTGAGAAGGCTGCCGTTGAGCTTGCTGCCGAGAAGGAGCAGGAGGGTGCCGCGGCCAAGCTCTAACCGGCCCATGACCCTGAAGAGAGCACTTTGAGGCGGGATTTGAGGCTAGATCTGAAGACTTGGACCGTGAGGACATTGCATTCGAGCCTGCGAGCCTTCTACAGCTTTGCAGCTCACCATACCCAAATACATAACACGGACCGAGAGCACTGCTGTACGATTATACAACCTGGATAGACTATACATTATAAGAGTGCTGCTACATTCTGCTACTGACTGCTGACTCTGGGCGCTGTGGGGGTCGGTGCTCCAGCATTGGCGGGAGAAGTACTAACCGCGTGTCTGCTGGTGGAGGAGAAAAGCCCTCCGACACACTCACGCACACGGTTCGTGGTGTCGCTCACTTGCCATCCTGCATGATCGCGACGAACTCCTCCTGCGAGATCTCACTGTCGCCGTCCATGTCGAACTCGTCGATCATAGCTTGTCTGATAGTTAGCTTGCCGTCGCAGTTGTTGCTGAAGCTAGGTGCGGGGCTTCAGCCCTCTGCACCTGGCCAGGATTGGCTCCACTCATTTCACCGGAATGGCGAAGACGAGGTGCAGTCGTGCAGATCCATAGTCCTGGCATATCATTGCCGCACAATGGATAAGAGGGTCAGAAGATAGAGGAAGACTCACAATTCCTCGTCTCCGAGATGCTCGCCGAGTTCCTTAGCCACCCGGCGCAGGTTCTTGAGTGAGATGCGGCCCGTCTTGTCGTCGTCGAAGAGGGAGAACGCGCGGCGGAGCTCCTCCATCGGGTCTCGGGCCAGGATCTTCTCTGTCACTGCATGTCAGCTAGGGAAGTCGACCAGTTAGCTCCTCCACCCGGACGACTGTCAGTGCCAGCCACGGAGCGGTAAGCGAACATCGGAGCTGCCAGGTGTAGAGAGGAGAACACAAGCTGTCCTCGTCACCTCACTCCATAGCTTCCTCTCTCTCTCTACCGCTTCGCTTGAACGCTCAGTCGCTTGTCGATACTCACTGACTTTCTCAAAGTCCCCGAGTGCCATAAGCCCGTCTCCTCGGTCATGGTCACGGAGGATCTTGAGTACCTCCTGCTTCCTGTGGGAAGCCAGACATTGCGTTTAGTTTCAAACGTGAGAGTAGACTAGGATCCTCTAAAAGGAAAAGTGGAGGGAGGAAAGTGGAGGTGGAGAGAAGGAACGGTCAGAGGGACAGTGGCAAGACCAAGAGACAAAGCAACAACAAACGAGTTCGACGCGTCTCACGTGTCGCGTCGGATAAACACCGGAGTAATCAACAACGAAATGTTGAGCTACCTTCCTCCCTCCGCAACAACAACACCCACGAACGACCATGCTTCTCCCCGCCGGCTTTGCTCTGCCTGCTCCCGGTGAACCGTCGTTGACGGGCACTATGGGAACTAGAACCCTATGTATGATCTGGACGGCGGGGACATGATGTCAAGAGTGTAAGGCAGGGGCCTAGTAAGGACAGTGATGTCATGATGGGCGCAAGCCTGGATGGCAGGACGCCTCTTCAAGTGCCCCTCGTGTTCTCTTCCTGCTAACGGCCCGAGGGCCGACGCCGGAATGTCAGTGCAGCGATAAGAAGAGCAGCAGTCGTGGTTGAGCAGGGGGGTGCGGGGGAGGGTGGAAAACGGGCCGAAGATCGGGAACAGTCATTGGTCCGCTCCGTGTTGGCTGGGCGAACGCGCGACACTGGTGCCGGTGATCGACACCGAGCCCACCTCGACCGTTTGGCGGGCCGAACCTTTTTCGGGTCAGCGGCGACGACAGCGGGGAATATGCATGCAATAGTGAGAAAAGTTTGCGCGAACGTGTTCGGCACCAGACTGAGATGATTCACGGCACGTCCCATATTAATGGAAGCTTCGGCGGTCGTAAGCTCAGCCTCAGACTTCATGCTTCGGGGGTGCTTGCACCTGTCAAAAGTCCAGACGTGAAACTCGCCGGGAGATTGGACGCATCACAAGAACGACAAGATTGTAGAGCGGTCATTTACAGCCAGGGTCTGACGTGAGGAACGCACCCTCCCGTTGCCGTTGCCGCCGGGAGTACAAGACCCTCAGGGACACAACCGTCTCCCAAGGCCCGGTCAGAGAGATCTGACATGACATCCTTCCGCCTTCCCATCCAACTCTACTTCTTTTGACATCTGACCCTCTCTCACCGGCCCTCTTTACACACACACCTCGACACCGAATCTCTCATCCTTGAGACTGACTGGTACCCTCCGTGTCCCTATTTTCCCTCATCGCATCTATCTCATACCCTCGACGTCCACATCCACAGCACCATCCACCATGAGGGCTCCCCCGCCCCCCGTGTTCAAGATCGCTCCCGGCATCCAGTCTTACGACTGGGGCAAGAAGGGCAGGTCCTCCCTCGCAGCCCAGCTTGCCGAGGAGAGTGTCCCCGACTTCCAGGTCGACAAGAACAAGCCCTATGCTGAGGTACGTTGTCCGCTTACTCTCCCTCCGGTGACAGCTCTGTGCTGCGCCCTCCGTACAGCTCTTTAATGAGACGTGCTGCTTCCCACGTTGCTTCCAGCAACCTACGCCATGCGTCTCTGCGTAACTCCCGCAGCGCACCAGGCGCCGCTACGGCCTACTTCCTCCGCTCGCCCTAAGGGGATGAGGTATGAGGCGGGATGAGGTATGAGGCGGGATGAGGTATGAGGCGCCATGTCGTCATGGCCTGCCACCCAGCTTCGAACAGAGATGTAGCTGACATCAGCTCTGGATGGGAACACACCCGAACTGCCCGTCGCGCACTGGCTCGGGTCTGCTGAGCGAGTACCTCGCTGCACACCCGCAGCTCATCGGCGACGCCGTGCTTCAGCGCTTCCCGGACGCACGCAATGGTGACCTCCCCTTCCTGTTCAAGGTGCTCTCCATCGCGATCGCGCTCTCGATCCAGGCCCACCCGGATAAGAAGCTGGCCGAGCAGCTGCACAAGTCGAAGAGTGACATTTACAAGGGTATGTATCGTCTTGCTGTGGTCTCATAGCGAGTAGGACAGCTGTATTTAGGGATGCTGTAGCTGACGTCCAGACGGCAACCACAAGCCCGAGATGGCGATTGCCCTTACGCCGTTCCGTGCCTTCCTCAACTTTGCCCCTCCGGCCGTGCTCGTGCGCAACCTGCTCGCTGTTCCGGAACTTGCTGCCATCGTCCCCTCCTCCGCTGTCTCATCTCTCGCCAAGGCCGCCGGCCTCTCTGACTCACCATCACTCTCCGACGCAGAGAAGCTGGAGGAGAAGATGGCAGGCGAGGATGAAAAGAAGGCGCTGAAGGAGGTGTTCAGTGCCCTCATGAGCGTGAAGGAGGACGACTTCAAGCCCCAGCTTGAGAAGCTCATCAAGCGATACAGGGCCGGCGACCTGAAGGACGGAGAGAGCAAGGAGATTGCAGACCTCGCCATCGAGCTCGACAGACAGTACCCGGGTGACATTGGCGTGTTCTGCATTTTCATCCTCAACGTCGTCGACCTGAAGCCTGGAGAGGCAGTTTTTATTGGAGCAAACATGCCCCACGCATACATCAACGGAAGTGAGTCGAGCTCCGCAACAGTCCAATCTTCAAGCTGACCCCAGACATCATCGAGTGCATGGCTACAAGTGACAATGTCGTGCGCGCCGGTCTGACGCCGAAGCTTCGTGATGTGGACACACTGATCTCGATGCTGACGTACGCGGCCGGTCCCTCTACGGGCCAGCTCCTGAAGCCAGAAGAGTGGCACCGCGATCCCAGCACACTGCTGTACGACCCACCGATCGCCGAGTTCTCCGTCCTGCGCACACATCTCGCCAAGGACGAAGTCACGACGCACTCTGCTGTCGCTGGGCCGAGTATCGCGGTCATCACGAACGGTGATGCACAGCTCTCCTGGACGCCCGGAGAAGTCGACGGAGAAGTCCAGGCCTCCAAGGGTGATGTCCTCTTCCTTGGGGCCGGACAGGAGGTCAAGATCCAGGCGCTGCAGGATGTGGAGATGTTCCGTGCTTTCGTCGAGGCTTGAGCTGCAAGCGCAGCAAGCGGAGCACACTGAGCGCGACGTGGAGCCTGGAGTAGTGTAAGTTGATGGCGACGTTGATGTGCATTCTATGTGGTACGATGTTAGACTGTTATGCATAGGGATATTGTTTGCCCCACGGTGGTGACTGACAGACTGACGAAAGCTACACAAGTGATGGCGCGACGGTGCGACGATGGGGCGACAGGCAAGACGGCCGGAAGGCTGCAGAGGCGGGAACTGGAAGGAGGTGACGGAGAGGCGGCAGAGGGGAGAAGTGGAGAAGACGGCCCAGCTCGCGCGGAAGGCGCAGGCTATGCTCCGGGACCTGATGGAGAAGAGGGCTGCGAAAGAGGCGGACGAAGGGATGAAGCGCAAGCTCGTCGAGGCAGAGACGGGGGCTAGAAACGCGGAAAAGGTCGCCGATGAAGCGGAGAAGAGGGCGGAGGAGTACAGGGCTGTGCTGAGGAATCATCAAGGGCTGCTCTCCGAGGACGTCAAACCCACAGTCCGAAAGTAGTCCGCTCACACCAAGACAAGCAATACTTTCGTCACAAGCGGTCTTCAAGTGGACTTCATGTCAAGCCAGGCGCGTACGAGGAGACCGGGCTAGTTGTAGGTACTGGCCTGCAACTCCATGCATTAATGTGCTTCGGCCATGCTTGCATACTGAAACGGGGGAGATCCGATGCTCGAGGTTGGAGACGTGATCGGCGGACAGAAGCGGATCGAGAGGGGATGTGAATCACCTGCGTTGCATGAGAGATCTCCACTTCACTCTGTTTCCCCTTCACCCTCCACCCGCTCACACAAAGCTTCGCACCCTACAATCGACAGTCGCGGAGCGATAAAAGCAAGAGCTCTCACTCCTCTCAAACACAGCCGGCCGAGATCCTCCAGCAGGCCATCTGTCTTCGCCCTAGACACAAGCTGAGATGAGTCTTCCTCCTCGCCAACGATAAGGTCGTTTCTCTTCTTGCGACCGCACCGGTTCCCGCTCGCCTTCGACTTCCACCTCACCTGCGAAGCACATAACCAACCTGTACTCGACCGGGCCATCCCGCAGACGAGATGTCGCTCGACGCGCAAGGATCTGCGGCGTCATCGACCACGACCGATGCGACCCGTGGCGACAGCGACGCCGCCTACCGCCGCCGCCCCCGCAGAGCCTCGAAAGAGAAAGAAGATCAAAACGAGCCGGAGGGAACCCACGTCGGAGGGCACAGCGACGCCTGCTGCTGGTTTGCGTGCCGCCTTATTCTACAAGTCTCTCCCGAAGCTCCCTGACCCCTCCAACGGCTTACCCATCAATGCCTCGGCTTCCGGAGGCCATCGATAGCAACCTGCAGGTCGAGAGCGAGACATTCCGCACCAATCTTCGCGCAGCCAGGGCCGAAGCACGCACATTCGAGGGGAAGGACACCGAGCTTGCGCGCCGTGCTTTGAGTGCCGAGCGCAAGGTGCGGGATTCAGATCGCGCGCACAAGTTGGCCGAGCGTGACGCAGTGGAGGCTCATGAGCGAGCCACGAGAGCGGACTTGGAGGCAGACGTTCAGAGGCATTGGGCCATTCTATCCTCGGTCCTCAGTAAGGAAGCGAAGGAGGCTGCGCATGAGACTGAATTCATGCTCTGTTTTTGCCGACCCCGACCTCGCATACTGCAGTGTGATGTCAAGCTACAATGCACGGTGAAAAACGCGGAGACCCCGAGACCGGGTGAAAACTGACCCGCTCGTATGGGAGGGCGGTTCTAGAAGATCATGGATGGACACCACAGCGTCATACGCAATGTACAGTGGTATGGTGGCTGTGATGATCTGCGATGTAGCATAGTCGATAGAAAGAGCAAGCTACTAGCTAATGATGTTATGTCGGCATGGCGCGTATGCACACGTGATCGAATGCATTCATTAGCCTATCAGCAGCGCATTCGGACTTGTTCCATCTGAGTCTGTGGAGCATGCTAGAGTGAGAGACGATGCCTGGCCGGCGACATAACCAGGTGAGGTCAAGAGATGGGAGCTCCACGCGGGTCACCGCAGCGGACGGCACGCGGGCTCACGAAAAAGGCCCGCCGAGTTCCCATCGCTACATCATAACCCACCCGAACTTGATCATCATAACCTACCCGAGCTTGACTCTCCTTTCTTCCTCACCTCCAGCCACTACCTTTCCATCATGACCGCAGCGGATGGAATCCAGTTTAGCGCGGCTGCATTCCTGCCTGGCGTCGGTGTCACCGTCCTCGGTGTCCCCTTCGCCGGCACCCTCGCCCGCTACCTGACCAACTACAACCCTGTCATCGACGAGATCAACATCACCGAGAAGAACGGTGTCCGCAAGGTCTCGGTCTCAGAGGAGCAGTCCCGCTCCTGGTCCCTCATCCAGATGTTCAAGCGCACATACAAGCTTGAGGGTGTCGCTGGCTTCTTCAACGGTGCTTTCCCCTCGGTCCTGTCCTACGTCGTCTCGTCTCTGCCTGCTGCCATTGTTCTCGGTGTTGCCGTCGCCAAGGGCACCTCGCCCACTGACCCCGCTACCACGACCGGCACCCTCGGCCGCACCTGGGCCTGGTTCACGCAGACCGGCAACGGCATCCTGTTCGACGTCGCGTTCAACCTGATCGTCGCACCCTTCAACGTCCTCGCAGCCCGTGCCTTTGTCTCCAACTACCGCCTCCCGTCCTTCAACCTCAGGTCTGTCATGACCGAGTCTGAGCAGTCGAACCCTCTGCGCCTGTACCAGATCCCCGGCCTCGTCACCTCGACTATCCTCGATGTTCTCGTCGGCCGTGCACTCACCTTTGCCGACGCTGACATTCTCTGGAGCTACGGCCCCGAGGGCGAGTTCGCTTGGTCCCTGTTCTCAGCTCTTGTCCAGGCTCCCTTCCTCCTCGTCACGACGCGCATCCAGTCCCACCCCTCAGATGCGGATGGCACACCGCTGCCTGTCGGTCCCCGTGCCAACAACAGCACTGAGGACGACATCCTTGTCCGCCCCGTGCGCTACGGCGGTGTCGTCGACGCTGTCCAGTCCATCATCGCCGAGGAGAACTGGCCAACCCTCTTCCGCGGCGCCTTCTGGGGCGTCGTCTTCGCTGTCGGCCGCGCCGCCTTCAACCAGTACATCCTCCAGGAGCTCCAGAGTGGTGCCCTCCCCGGCCAGCCCCCCGCCCCTGTTGTCGCGTAAGCGCAAGGAATACATGCATCTGGGAAATTGCAGTAGTCGTTGTAACCGTAATCGTATCATGACGTTCGAGAATGTGATCCTGTCCGAAGCGCACCGAAGCACATCGCACATCGAGCACGAAACGCGTCGCAGTCTGTTTCTCACACGCGTAGGGTGCAGCCTCTGACGTCATGTGACCACTAAGTAGCCGATACGCGCGGGGTAATCGCGTGGTCGGACCGATCGGCCGTCCGCCAGAGCATTGTTGTCACCGTGATAGTCGTCGCCCTTCTTTTCACTGCACACTCTCTAGGCATCTCTGCACACTCCAGCACATTCACCTTACACTTCCTTACTCGAAACCCAGGAACAACCCTCAATAATGGCTATCGACACCCTCCTGTTCGACTGCGACAACACGCTCGTCCTCTCTGAGCACCTAGCCTTCGAAGGCTGCGCCGAGCTCGTGAACACTCTGATAACCGACCTGCGTCTGCCGCTGGCGCCCTTCACAGGTCCCTCGCTGCAGCAGAAGTACGTCGGCCAAAACTTCCGGGGCATACTCTCCTCGCTTGCGTCCGAGTACAGCGTGCCCATCTTGCCTGAAGAGTTAGAGGTCTACGTGAAAAAGGAGGAAGAAGTCGTCATCGGCAAACTGAAGGCGGCGCTGGAACCGTGCGAGGGTGCGAAGCCCGTGCTCAACGATCTGGAGAAGAGTGGGAAGTACATTCTCGCCGTTGTCTCGTCCTCGGCGCTGAGGCGCGTCATCGTATCACTCGAGAAGACGGGTCTGGAAGGATACTTCGGCGACCGCGTCTATTCCGCAGCGACATCAATGCCCGAGCCCAGTTCCAAGCCCGATCCCGCCATTTACACTTTCGCACTGGCCAAGTTGGGCAAGAAGGCCGAGAATGCAGTCGCCATCGAGGACTCGCGTAGTGGGACGACTTCGGCTGTGAAAGCCGGCATCAAGACGATCGGATACCTCGGAGCGTATGAGGAGGACGAGAGGGAACTGATGGGGAATGTCCTCAGGGAGGCCGGGGCGGTGGTCAACATCGATCATTGGGATCAGCTCGAGGGTGCGCTCAAAAAGCTGCAGTAGATATAGGTGAGCGAGGGTGCGGTGGAGCTGACGGCAGATGATATGGACACTTGTGCATTGCGTCTATGCAGGGCATCGCGTCTGGTTTGAGGAGGCCGGGGGAAGTTGTGAACTAGATGACGAGCTGGAGCGTTCGTAGTGAAGCTGACAGCAGTGCGTACGGGTACTTGCGCATCAGTCTTGGGGACATCGATCGGTACGACGGTGGGGCGGTGCAGACTGATGGTGCTATTACGGGAGAGCAGTGTGAATCGTGCTGTGCGGTTTGTCCAATGGACAGCGCAGTGACCGGCGGCGCTGTGGTAGTGTGGCGTAGACGCCCTTCGTTTGGGAGTTCACTCGCGACCAAGTACTGGGGGTTAGAGAGCGATCTGTCCTGGCAACTGACCCGTGTGTCGCTCACAGCTCACCGCAGACGAGTATGGCTTTCACGGTTGCGCGGGGGTGCCCGTAGGCTGGGAAGTTGTGTCCAGTCGTCCGGCCCTCTGAGTGGACTGTTCCCGCAAGACAGGGTACTAAGTCTAGAGTGAGTCAATATGGCGAGTGAATTATGGAGAAGGAAGAGAGACTGACGATAGGTGGGCCGGCTTATATCTACGTCTTCGGGGCTAGCGAAAGGGTTGCGATGTGGGATGTTCGCATACTTGCGACTTCGCACCGTCCTCGCGCGCCTGCTACCTCGCATTATGTGTGCGTAGGCAGGTCCGACAGACAGGAGTGCGTCAGCGTGTGCTGGATCTTCGGACCAGTGTGAGGCAACTGCGGCTGGACAGCGCGCCGAGAGTGCTGAGCGCCGCCTGGCTGATATCGAAACAGCCAGACTTGAAGCTTCACAGCACGCGATCCACGCTGAGCGCCGGCTCGCCGAGGTCGAGGTCGCTCGAGCCGCAGCCGCGAACCGCACTCTCATTGCCGAGCAGTCTGCCGCTGAAGCAGAGAGCAAGTACGCCGATGAGGCAGCGGCTGAGGAGCTTCATCTCGCGAAGTATAAGGACCGCGCCGCCGACGCCGAAGATCGCCTTCAGTACCTGGAGGAACGTGTACAGATGGTTCAAGTGCGTACCTCTGTGGCATATCAACGTGCGGGTCAAGCCGAAGAGCGTGGTTCCCTCGCCAATCGCCGTGCGTCTCAAACGGAACAGCATGCGCACGTTTTGGAGTGCATCCTTAAGTCCGCGGAGGCGATCGCTGAGGAGGCAGAGCGGCGTGCTGCCGCTGCTGAGCGCGCTGTCGTGGACGCTGAGAGCGCCGCCGCTGCCGAAGCTGCACAGACGGAGGCCGAACAAACCGCTGCTGAATTCGAAGGGCGTCTCTACGAGGCCGAAGCTCAGGCAGAGACGGACGAGGAGAGGAGCAAATAGATCGCTCAGGCGGAGGATGCCCGCGAGGAGGCTGAGAAAGACCTCCTCGACGCTGAGTGCCGTGCAAGTGAAGCTGAGCGTCAAATCAGAAGCCTTGTGAGTAGTTTGGTCGCTGGCCGTATGCTGACGCAGTCCAGAAGGAAAAGGTTAAGCAGCTGAAGTGCAAGCTCAGTGAAGCCGACGAGAAGAACGACACGTACATTGAGGAGCTGAACGAGCTCATCGACAACAAGAGGCGCACTGTGCGGGAGCTCAAGGCTAACGTCAAGGAGTGGAAGGGGCGCGCCCTGAAGAACGACGAAAGCCTCAAGAGGCAGACCGAGAAGCAACACCGCAAGATGCGCAAGCTGCAGGACACGAACAAGGCGCTGTCCAAGGGCGTTGAGCAGTTGACCAGAGAGCGAGACGAGCTTGCTTGCGAGCTGGCCTCGAAGAACACTCAACTTTCAATCAAGGACAACCAAATCGTTGTGAAGAGAGAGAAGATCTACGAGCAGAGCCAGGACCTTGCCGACCTGCGCCGCAAGTCGACGAAGATCGGGGACTTGCTCCGCTAGCACAGCCGTGCACCGTGCGCAGCGACCGCGACGCAGGCTGAGCCTCGGTTATGCTGGAGTGATGTGGATAGTCTCCAGTCAAAGCTTTATGCATATGTCTTTTAGCCAGCGCTGGTGGCATGACGCCGTACCCAGGGACTCTCCAGGGACGCACAGCAACGCGCAGGAGTAGAAGTGGCCAGAACAGCTGGAAGCAAACGATGTTCGCAGCAACCCTGAGATTCACAACCTCACTACGCGCACTGCGGAATCCACAGCCCGACGCGCGCGTCAGATGCCGCGATAACGTCGGGATGACCTCACTACGCGGTGCATGTTTCTCTGCTCGTGGATTGCTCACAACAGCGCTCAGTGTGAAAACGGCGTCAGAAAAGTTGATCCCATAGGTGCATGCGCGTGTCGCTGGCTACGCGCCGCAGTCACTCCTTCACACATAAACAGCTGACCGAGGTGTGCGAGTGCTTCTCCCAACTGCTCCATTCATAACCCAGTACTGTAAGGCAGCCTCGGTATCCAAGTTTCTCTGTAGTACCCCTCTCCTTACCCTCCTCCTTCCACCAACCGCGATGGCAGCCATCGCTCCGCAAGCACAGTATGGGAACGTGCACGTTCCGTCACCGCACTCCGCCTTGCCCGGGCGCACATCCCAGACCTCCCCTGTCGCCTCACTCCGGTCCGTGCGCATCAAGTCTCCCGCCCCCTCTGGGCGCTCGCGTTGCCCCTCTATCTCCTCGATGTCGTCCATGGCTCCGCCTCCGCGTATTCCTGCATCTTCCAGTCTCAGCCCGCACACCATCTCGCGCACCTCGCCCTCGCCCAGTTCACGTTCATCTCCCCGCCTACTCAGCCCCGAGGAGCACTACGAGCTGCTGGAGCAGAAGAGCACCGAGGTGTCCCGCAGTCTCCTGGAAGCAATCGAGGACCTAGATGCGAAGGATTCCATGATCGCAGAGCTGCACCACACGATCGGAGACCTGACACAGAAACTAGTCGATCTGCGCCGGGACAACGTGCAGATCGTGAAGGCTGCGACACCATTCACGGACGCGATGTGCTGGGCGGATGCCGATGCCGAGAACGATACAGAGAAGGAGGGACTGAAGCGGCATGTGGCCCAGCTCGAGGTCGAGAATGAGACGCTGAAGAGGAGGATGGACAAGGTGTCTGTCATCCGGGCTTCGATGTGAGCATCGCTTGTCGCAGCGACATACCCCACCCACTTTTGCAACACGCAGCACGGATCGAAACGACAAAACCCAGAACGATATCCATTCCTCCCACGTTACCCAAAACTTTGCGGCATCTCGGCACACTCGACAGCTGTGCCTGCCGTCATGCCGTCGTCATCTGACCCACATGTCGTCGAGGTCGTCACCTCGGCTTCTAAAATCAACTCTCGCAGTCGTGTGCCCGTCGCCAATGTCATCCCGTGACTATGGCTCACATGTCATTATCGCGTTCCGGCACGCAAACCGAGCTCCACAATCAGCTGACCGGTGGTGGATTAGACTGCGATCAGCTGAACTTTGGCTGCGATCAGCTGAATGGACCAGTGCGAAGAGGTACCCGCAGTCGAACTGGAATACTCCGCACAGGGACGAGGGGTCCAGACGTCCAGACCCCGGCGAGCTGGCCGCAGCTAAAGAACGCGATACCGCAGTTGTGGAGCTGATACACGTCTTCTTCTTCCCACGAATAGAACACCCCATAGGACCCTCACCATAAACTACTCTTGCATAGATACAAAGGACGATCGTATATACAAACATAGAAAAATGTAATTGGAGGGTTAGACAAACAACGGATAATGTATGGCATAAGCAAGGAAGCATGGGAACCGTGGATTGGGCTCTCAACGCATCAGGTTTGACGCCGCACGGATGAGCTTTGTCCAGGAGCGACCAGCCGATGTCGATGCACTAGTGAACTGCACAGGAAATATCGGCGTGTTGCGGAAATCAGAAGAGACTGAAGGCATTATCTCGGCGAAATCGGCAAATAATCGGGCAACTCGTGCGGCCCCCGATCCGCCTCGCTTGGAAGGGACGCCGCGCAGATCGCTGGCTCTTGACCTGGCGGTTGTTGACCTCTGCGTTGTTGGTGTGGCTATTATGTGTGCTCTGGTCAGCGGCGACCTGCTGGCCATTGGTGACAGGACGGGGGCGAGGGGCCGCGGGAGGTCCCATGTCCCAAGGCACGGTGCTTGGTGTGCTGGCATGGAAGTGTAACGACGCCGGGAGGTGTGTGGGCGAGGAGTGCGAGGATGCGGAGGTGCGGAGGTGCAGGGATGCGAGAATGTGAGCTGTGGTAAGTCTGGCTGTCCTGCTGCAAATGTGTCGGGATGAGTGGTCAGAATCCAATATGCATACATACAACAAGAAGTGCAAGGTACTTCACTGGTCGTCCTCCTCGAACACCCTCGTAACTCCCCATTTTGGTCACTTTGCCAACCGAATAGTCAGCCATGTAGATTGGTGCAGTGCCCTTGCGCAGCAGCTTACCCACGACCAGTGTCCAGGCGGCAACCTGCGCCTTCGTAACAGGCACACTGTCGAGTACGCGCAAGTGGTGCTGAGAGTGTAGCTCGTCATCGACGCCGCGCATCCACGCCATGTTGCACTGCTTGCACGTCTGTCGCGCGCCCTGCATGAACACGAGCTGCTCATTGCATTTTGGCTTGGCCTTCTTCTCGTCCTGCTCATCCTCCACTCGTGGTCGTTTCGCTGGGTGGGCTGTCACTGGCTTCCGTGTGATGAAGCCGAGCAGCGTGCCCTGTTTCGACTTGGTTGGGACTGGCGGGAGTTTCACGGTTGACGGAGTGGTAATGGGGGAGGAGACGAGGTTTGTGTCAACATCGGTGAGGGGTTTCTTGGGCGAAGGCGATGGCGGTTCCGAGATTGTGCGCCGCTTCAGAGCCTTCGGCGGTGTGCTCGGCGGACTTGGCATGAAGATGGGGTGTGAGACTGCCTGATCCGACCAGACTCGGAGGGGACGACCCCCTTGGCCGTGCGTGACCGTACGTCCGGACCACTCTGGGAGTCAGCTATCTGGGCCGTTCGCAGGCTCACTTAGTCCCCGTGGCCGTGTGCAAGATGTCAAGAAGTGCAGTTGAGTGGATGGTGCAGCACTCGAAAGTAGGCTCAAGCGCGTCATGACCGTTTCTGGACGCGTAACATAGCAGAATTTGGTCCCGCTGGTGGCTGGGTGGCAAAAGAAGTTAGACGCGTCCGTATCGACAACACAAGGACGACGTCAGGGTTGTTTCGTTACCTCCACTTGAGCTTTCGACCAAATGCAATGCATGCTGTTTGTGCTTGCGATCACCTCATCCACCGCTCTCGAGACATCTGACAGCCGAGGTCGACGACAAGATGCCGGGTGGTCTGTTGCCGACTCCGGAACCGTCTGACGATGAGTTGTGGGGCTCGAGGGAGCTCTCGCGACACAGCGCAGCCAAAGGACCCATAGCGCCCCACCGTCACTGACCAACCTTCCCCCGACTCGTGCAGAGCTGGAGGGCTACTCATCTCGTTGGCTCCCTCGCTTTCCACGATGCGACATCGCTCAGTCCCGCACTGCTTGGTGCACCGCTATGGTCCCCGACCCCGCACATCGCCTGACAGAGTTGTCGCCATATCCTGCCACTCTTCCGTCCTGTCAGGCATAATCTCCACGCTGCGAATAGCAGACAGAAACGAGTGTCAGCTCCCCCTCTGATGCGAGCGGGCGGCGTTCCGAGCCTCGATGCCTGAACATCTGGGTGGGCAGTTGAGCGCGGCTCGGGAAGAGGAAGATCGGTGTCACATGCTCTGGCCCGAGTATCCAGCCAATGTGGTCACCGAGCAGAGCCTGGGCAAGAGCGTCCAGGATGCAGCAGTGGGCATGGCTGTATGCGAGTGGCTGCGCTACCGACGCAACGTGTTCAAAGGGCCGACAGTCGACAAACTGCGCAACCGGAAGGGATGTTTCGTGCCCTGCCCTGAAGGGGACAGGGAGGAAGGCGACAGGAAAGGGGAGGAGGAAGACGAGCTTGACTCGGACCTGAGCGATGACGACATCAACCCCGAAGTTGCGCAGCATATTGCATTTGATGTACAGGTGCAGATTGACTGTACACTTGCCAGTATCGCCATGTTCCGGCCACCGGGCACTGACTGGGTGCGAACGAACATGGATCCTCTTGACTGGAAGGCTGTCATGAGCACAGCGGCACTGACTGTCGACCCAGAGTGAGTCCCTTCCTATTTTGCACAGCTATGTACTCCATATCATCCGGCTAACAACCAGAATCATCAACCGCGCCAACGCCTGATTCGAGAAACTCTTCCACTCGTTCCTCGCTGAAGCACGCGCAGCGCTGAAGCAGCTCCGGCAACGATGCGACGACGTGTTCATGCGCACGCGAGTGACGGAGACACGAGCTAAGCGTGAGTCATTCTTCTATAGCTGCGGCAAGGAGCTTCATTAGCTGACAACCAGACTTGAAGGAGAAGAGGCAACACCGGAGTGAGAAGGAGGTGAAGCAGGCAGAAAGGGCCGCTGAGATGGTGGCCTGCAAGGCACACCAGGAGGAGATTGTCCTGCAGGCGCGCAAGAAGTGGAGTGTTGTCGTATCCTCGGGATGCAAGCCTGCGTGAGACCGGGATCGGCGAGAGCTGGATTGACCGAGGATAAGAGATGTGAGACGATTCATACGATGAGGCTACGGATATGGAGGTTCTGCCCATTATATACATGTTCCGCCTCAGCGTAGAATAGAGTCGAGCCTTCGGGAGGTGTTTCCGCTAGTGGAACGCCACATTGGCGGAGAGCCGACCGATGTCCGTGAAGTGGTTTCACGACAAGTGTCGCGAACTGCGCCACCCAGAAGAAGAAGGCGGAGCGCGAAGAGAGGGAGCAGGAGGCTGTTGAGCCTGTATCATGAGTGTATCAGTATTCATCCGTTGTATCCAGCTAAACGACATGTACATTTCATCGCTTTCACGGGGACTACAGCTGACTGGCGGGTCACTCGGTGGCGAGCTCAGTCCAGAGAATAGCAGGGACAGTCAATCCTGGCGTGCATGTGCTGTGCATTCTGCTCCCCGAGGGTGCAGACCTTCTCCTCGAGATCCTTGATCCTCGCATTCACTGGAAGTTCATCAATATAAGTCTTGAGGGCCATGATGTGCTTCTCCTTCATGGCGGTTTTGACTTGGCTTGCAAGCAGCGCTGACTTCAACTGGTGTATCTCAGCTTGCAGCGTGTCCTTGAGGCGTAGCAGGACGTCCTTCTCAGCGCTCGCGATTGCGAGCTCATCCTAGGCGCGCAAAGGCAGCGGCCCCAGAGTCGAGGCTGTCGGCAGCGGGGCGACTCGCACTCAGCATCTCCTGCATGATGTACACTTTGCGCTGGGTGGTGGCGAGATCGTTTTCCTTGGCTTCCAGRGGACGCTTGCGCTTGCCGTGGCTGCTGTCGGGGCYGGTGTCAAACTGAGCGCGCTCGGGTTGCTTGGCTTGCTAGGCCGGAAGCGTTGAGGAGGAAGACGAGGCAGGTGGGCTGGCGGGGAAGGGCGTGCCGAAGAGTTCATCGATGGAGAGGCTGGGAGGCATGCTGGCTTGTGTGGTATAGGAGGAGCGCTGCAAGGAGGAAGAAAGCCTGAGGAGGGACGAGACACGAGAGTCTGCGGTCTTGGGGTGTGTCATGGTGCGGGGAGGTTGAGTGAAGTGTGCGAACGCTGGTACGGTGTCACGAACTTGAGTCGAACCGGAGACGCGCTGGTTGTTACATACGGTCTGTGGACGATATGGCTAGGTGTAGTAGCTCGTCAGTGAGCAGAAGAAGGCTGAAGAGTGTGAATGAAAGACGAAGTGAAGGAAAGGAAAGGAAGACAAATTGCTACGTCTGCTACGGACGTCGACACTGATTCCGGGTGGATGAGTCAACTTGACACACCTTGCCACTGTCACCAGACACACCACGCACCAGGTATTTGCTAGTTTGGCTCGCTACCTCGCTACCGTTCAAACTGACTACATGCATGACTGCTACAAAAAAAAGAAACAAGCGAAGGCTAGCACCCGCAGCGATACTTGCGCCTGAACCGGTTCACGGCCCATCCCAATTCTTGGCGCATCCTCTTCAGCGCTGTCGAAACATGCTCCAGCTCCTCAGAAGTGCGCACGAGTTCCTCCAGTTCGGCCGCCATCCGCGATGTGCTGTTCTGAAATGCAGCGAGGCGAACTCGATGCGCGTGCAGATGCTCGTCGAGCCACTCGAAGCACGCGTCGTACACCACTGCCGACTCGATGAGGTGGACCATGTCATTGAACAGGCTCCGATCGGTCGACGCGATCAGGCCTCCGAGCAGAGCGTTCACGGACGCTTCGGCTTCGCCCTCGAGCTCGGCCAGGTCCGGCTCGGGGTCGTCGGCGTTCACCTCGTTCAGCTCCGCCAGGAGCAGGGCAGTGTCGGACTCGGACGAGGTGTCGGGCAAGGACGTGGGTGAGGTGTCGGGCAGCTCGTCCGCGTCGACCAGGAGGTGCTCTGAAACCGAGTCTGTGGAGGATGCAGCTGTATCGGTTTCAAATGCCATTGCGAAAGATGAGGATGAAGTCGTCGGCGACTCGGTCTCCTAGACCGGAGGAGTGGAGGCGGTGAACGAGTTGGGCATGGTTGCAGAACAAGCGACAGGAAGTGACAGGGTTGCAGTTGGTGATTAAGATGTGAAGAAGGTTTTTGGACTGCCACTATGCAAGGACAGAGCTGCAATGACCGTTGGGGCAAGATGTTTGTAGGTGAGTGGAAGGAGGGAAGATGCGAGCGATCGCTTAGCCGTTCTCCGCATGGTCTTCGCTCAGGGAAGGTGAGTCGTGAACGATGGCGCGAAGTCCGGCGATCTGCTCACGTCAGTCGCCAGCATACGCCCATGCACACCACGCTGAGGCAAGCCAATGCATACAAAGCATAAACCGTGACCCACATCAGCGAGCGTTCCAAGCAACGCATGTCAGAGAGCGTTGCAAGCATGCATGACCTGCACGCGCAGGCGGTGCAGCATATCAAACTGTTCCTCAAGTTTGAGATCGAACTCGTCCTGCGTGCGCTTGAACTGCATGACCGTCCGGATGGTATCAAGAGTTTGCGTCGATGTGCCAAAGCTTCCCTGGAAGCTCTCGCACTCGGCCATCAACACGGACCAGCGCATCATGCATCCGTGCCCCGGGAACGCAAAAGAATTCTCCGCCAGGGAGTCGAACCCTGCTCTATCGCGACCACTTTTAGTGAGGAACTCTCTTTTGAGAGGCGATTATACTAACCGATATACTAGCGAAGAGATGCTTCTGACAGCTGTTGAGAGGAGTGTCAGCTTTTGAGGTTGGGTGTTGGAAATCACGTGATCTCTTTCCCACGTGCCTCACGGCACTCGGCCCGTACTCCGGTGTTCGACATCCTGTCAGCACCCCCGTTCTCAATGTTTCTATTGTTCTAGCTGAGAACATGCTCAACATGCTTCTTACACGCATTCTCGGCGCCGGCCTCGGCGCCCGACACCGTACGGCATCCTCCGATAGCCTGCAGCTAGTCTCTTTGTTCTCTAGCTGCTTGTAGATATATAAGTGGCCATCTGGCCATCCTATGCAACCACTTTCTCTGTTGATCAGTTCAAGTCTAGCCACCCTACGAGCAACATCGTTGCTTGGGCCCCGGGCAGTCTAGATTTCTACATAGATTTCTACAGGACCTCCACTCGAGCATGTCGTTTTCCAACACGCTCGGCAGCAACGGTGTTTTAGAGGATGTGGCTCAGCGGTAGAAGCGGCGGATTGCAATCTCTTGCAACCATCCGTAGGTCCCCGGTTCGATCCCGGGCATTCTCTCGTTTTTTGGACTCTGCGGTCTGCATGCATGCACGATGCTAGTACAAGGTCTTGCCCTGCGTGCAGATTACGTTGGGCTCGGTGGGGAAGTGACATAGGGCGCTGTTGGGACGAGCCCTGTGCCCAGTGGATTTGAGATGAAGGCGTCGTCGGGACGCCCTATTAAGCGTGTCGGACGCACCGCTTTCATAGATGGCGGAGCAACGGTGAACTACGCTATGTTCACTCTCATGCCTGAAGCTGCTGACGTCCGATATGATGCAGTGCGCTCGTGCGACCTTTCACGTACGCGCAGGACGTGTGGAATCTAGCGCTGGTAAAGTTAAAAGCCGATGCCTCATCTAAATCACCGAGAAGATGTCACACCTCACTTCGACCCCTCGGCAGTCGTTCCTCCACCATCCTCCAATAACATCATCTGTCCATCCGCAAACGAAAAAGATTGGCGTAAGGGAGTGTGCGACCACTCGCTTGACGAGAGTGGGATTCGAACCCACGTCCGAAGACTGCGGAGAGAACGCCAGCCTCGGAAATCCGAGGTGAAGAACCTTAACACAGCGCCTTAGACCGCTCGGCCATCTCGCCTCTTGGTATCGAAAGTCCGAAGGGCGTCGTGAGTGCTCGGCGGCTGCGACGCCAGCGGTACGACGATGCGGCGTCAGAAGGGTTTCCGACAGTGGCGCTGTGATATTGCTTCACCAACCTATTCAGGAATGACGGCGCTGATCGATGAGGTAGCGCGATACTTGTGGAAGACGCTGGCCCTCGTTATCCTCCGTCAGCCTACAGAGTTCAGTGAGCCTCGCACGACCTCTAGGACGCCCCTGCCGCGACTTGCGCCCGTGGAACTCGAGCCGGCGACGCGCCCGCGCCGATCCCGGCAATCAGCAATCTTGCCTCGGAGGATGTGGCTCAGCGGTAGAAGCGGCAGATTGCAATTCCAGCAATTATCTGTAGGTCCCCGGTTCGATCCCGGGCATTCTCTCGTTTTTGCGTGTCTGAGGGACCACAGGACGTGTGGGACGAAGTTGGACAGCAACAAGACGTTCCCGGTTCGTTCCCTAGAGTGGAGACGGTGGGCCGACGCTAAGTCGTGGCGTGGCGAATTTGTTGATTTTCCAAATTTCGATCCCAACGTCAAGTGGCAGTCGCGAGTAGGCCTGTCAGGAGTGCCATGAAACCCTGAAAACCCAAAGTTGATGGCATTGATGTCTAGCTGCGGACTTGATATCGGGAGAAACGGACGCGACCGAGACTGTCATCAGCACTAATCAGCACCCGACATATCAATCTCGTTTGACCCAGTTACCCGTTCCCCGGTTCCGTACCCATTCTCCCACTGTGAGTGGACTTCTCAATGTATCTACCCGCTCTTCGCTTCATTTCTGTTGGTAATCACGTGATCTGGTGCCGGTCGCACGACGGCCTCGTTGCCACAAACTTCGTTGACTCCGAAACGCTCGGGGCTCGGCCGCCGCACGCACCACCAAGAGCAACACGCTCAGAGGATGTGGCTCAGCGGTAGAAGCGGCAGATTGCAACCCCAAGCAATTTATCTGTAGGTCCCCGGTTCGATCCCGGGCATTCTCTCGTTTTTGAGCCCCTCACGCTTGCTCGGACGCCTGCGCATAGCAGTGAACTCACCTGGGAGCTTGGTCGAGTCATAGACGTGCTGCTGTGAGCAGGTGAGGCGCCCGACGCCCTTTTTGGATCAGCCGATCGGCCGTTTCACATTCCCCCCTGAGTTGGAGTGAAGCGTAGCCTGGTTCGTGGGAGGCATTCACCAGTGGGTCAATTTGTTATGGGAGCCAGAGGTAACGTAGCGCAAAGACCAGACTGCTCTGATTCGAAGGGGCCGCGCTTGTTGGAAATCACGTGATTTCTTGCCCGGGTACTCGGTCCGTGACTCCGGTGCTCTGCCCACCTTGATGACACCTTCACCTGCAGATATATCACGTTCTCAATGTCCATGACACCTTCTTCTGTAGATATATCACGTCCTCTCAGTGTCTGCGACACCTTTCTCCTGCAGATATATCACGTTCTCAGTGTCTGCGACACCTTCTGTAGATATCACATCCTCAGTTTCCCCAACAGTTTGCAGCTAGTTTCATTGTCTGTAGATACATAAGTGGCCATCTGGCCATCCTTATGCATCCTCACATCTCATCAGATCAGTTCAATCTAGCCGTGCTGCAAGCAACATCGTTGCCTGGGCATTCAGCGGTCTAGATTCCTACACGCGCTGCCGCTGGCCCGGGCGGCGTCACCGGCACTGTCCTCCATGTTGGAATTAGCATATAAGCGGTCCAGCAGCCTAATAGTAATTAATTCCCGTTTTTCCATATCCCAACAGATTAAGAGTCACACTATCTGAACCCATGGGATCCAGCGTTCGACCCTCGCAGAACGACCACAAAAAGAGTCACGCAGGGGAGCGGTGTGGGAACCCACGCTGATGTAAAACAGGGGAGCTGCAAGCGTCAACCTTAAAACAGGTGCCGGGGCAGCCACTATTAGCCTCCAGTGCCGAGGGGAGTGTTGGAATTAGCATATAAGCGGTTGTTGGGATATGGAAAAACGGGAATTAATTACTATTAGGCTGCTGGACCGCTTATATGCTAATTCCAACAAGCGGTCCAGCAGCCTAATAGTAATTAATTCCCGTTTTTCCGTATCCCAACACTCCAGTACAACGCTTCAGAGGATGTGGCTCAGCGGTAGAAGCGGCAGATTGCAATGCGCAACCATCTGTAGGTCCCCGGTTCGATCCCGGGCATTCTCTCGTTTTTGCCTCTTGTGCGCATGCTGCGCTGAGCCATAGACTTTTCTGTTAGGTTGGCGGAGTTGGGGGCTTACGCAGAAGAGCGGGTGAGGGCGACGACGCTCCTTTTTGGTTCGTTTAATTGGCAGTTCCGCCTTCCACCAGTTCCGGAGATGCAGGTCCGTCGAGCTCTCTCTAGCTCGCACCGGTTCAAGGACGCCGGGGAGTGATGTAGGGAGCAGCCAAAGAGGCTGGTAGTACTCAACAAAGTCTACTTTGGCTCGAGGGAGTCGCGCCTCAGTGCTGGCCCTGCCGGCCCACTCCGCTCGAGCACAGCAGCTCAGGAGGATGTGGCTCAGCGGTAGAAGCGGCAGATTGCAATTACGCAACCATCTGTAGGTCCCCGGTTCGATCCCGGGCATTCTCTCGTTTTTGGCTTATTCTTGCGTGCATCGAGGGGTCCTTGTTGGTTGCTGGTTGGCTGTTTGGCGGGAAGGGTTGTGGTGGCTCGGGGAGTAGGGTTGGATGGTAAGGGTGGGGCGCAAGTGGAGGATCGTCAACTTCGGCTGTTCACTGGGACTCAATTCACACGTGCATGATGGTCGAGCGACTCGCTCAGCCCTCTTTTAGCATTCTGTCCTCCCTCGTGAATCCATTAGCCGTCCCAAGGTCTAGTTGTGAGTGGTGAATTGCGTCGCTGGCGTGTTGAATGCGATACATTTAGTCACCGAGATTCGCGTTTGATTGCCGAGCCATAATGCATACGTCTTCGTACTGTGATGTCGAGTGCACTCGTCCGTTTCGTTACGCCTTCGTGCACCTTAGGGCGAGGCGGGCGGGCGGATAGGCGAGGTCTGCTCGAGCTTGACCATCACGTCCAACTCAGTCTTGACAGTGACAGGGCCGGCGTGGGGCGTGATCACGTGGGGCGTGATCTTCTTCTTGCCATGTGCATTGCACTGGTCATTATCCTGCATCCGGTTGTTGCTGTGCTGTTGCTGGTTGTCGCTCCTCTGTCCGTTCTCGCCACCTCGGGCAACAGCCTGATCGAGGATCATCTTCTCCCTGTCGTCACGGTACGCGATCCCATTTGCCTGCTTGTGGATAATACCCTCGTGCACCTCAACGGCCTTCTCGAGCTTACGAATACGCGCCACATTCTTGGTCTGACGCTGCTCCAAGCCTTTAATCTGGCCCTTCAGCCTCGCGACCATGCCTCTCAGGCGGTCATTCTCGGCAACCAGAGGGTGGTCTTTGTCGATGTCGTCCATGGACACGAGGGGAGGCTGAGGCTCGTCCTCATTGACCGCGTCGCAGTCGCTGCGGGGGCGACCCTGCTGCCCCTTCTCCCAGCGCTTGGGCGCCCTATCGTCGGTGCACCCGTTGCCGGTCTTGCGCTTCCGGCGTTTCGGGAGCTGGCGGCGGGCGGGAGACTGGCTTCCGCCTCATCAACAAGAGGCAGGAGGCAGAAGGAGCCAAGTGGGTCGTTAGGGTTGTCGACGATGAAGGGCATCGTTGGCTAATGAGTACTGATGGAATGGTGCCAAGAGGAGGTGAATGCGAAAGCACAATAGTGAACCACCCGGTAACTCGCGCTGACGCGGAGCTAGCGGGCGTGGGTGGGTCGTGGCGATCATGCCGCAGATGTGTCATGGTCATGGGGGGGGGGGCTCGCACCTTTCATCAAGAGCATACGCGCTCATATGTATAATGAGACACAAATGTGCATGTGATCTGCAAGCAGTACCAGTTACGACCGACGAGGACACTGTCGTCAGCTTCTCTACCCATTGAACAACTCCTCGAGAACCTCTCCCATGCCGTGAAATAGGCCAAAAGAGAACACAATGTCCTATTCTCCGCCAGGGAGTCGAACCCTGCTCTATCGCGACCACTTTTAGTGAGGAACCCTCATTTGAGAGGCGATTATACTAACCGATATACTAGCGAAGAGACGCTGTTTGATGGTGAGGGCGCAGGCCGCGGCGCAGAGCCCGGCGGCGGGAGGGTGCGAGCGCGACGAGAAGCAAGCGCAGCGGGCCCTGCGAACTACATGAGCGAGCGGGGGGAGCGGTGAATAGATAGACGATGAGCGAGCAGGCTGAATGCGTTTAAGGCAGTCAATTAGGCAGAACGTACCCTTCGATGGAGGGGCTCGCGCGGCGCTCAAGCTGGGGCGCCAGCGCGTCGTAAAGACTCTGCACGCAGTCGATTTGGTGTTGGACCGTCGCATCTTATCCCGGAGGTCCGTGTCGCACGTCTCCATAACTTCCTTCTCGTCTGCAAACTTTCCTACGCATGCCTGCAAACTGTCGGCGCTAATGATGAGCTGCGCGCTCGTGATGGCGAGCAGGTCGGCCGCAATGGGAATGCCGCTCGGAAAGGCGTGCGGGGCGGTTGGTGCGTTGACGTCGAGCTCTGGCTCCCTCGCCTTGGCCTCAGCTGCAGCCTTGTCCCTGGCCTTGTACATCGTGAGCGCGCCGTTCTGGCTGCGGATGAGGTTCTGTTGCGCCTTGGTCACGTCGACAAGTGACTTGACGTATTTCCAGCTATGGTCCAGCTTCTTTTCCAGTTCCTTGAGACCCGTGATCAGCACGGCGTTCTCGACCATGAGCCCCTTGGCGATTGCCTCGCGGCGCGCTTCCTCGTCCGTAGCGATTGCGGACCAAAGATTGTCCAGCTGGTTCTGCAGGGAGAGGATGGAGGCTCCGTCGGTGGCGGAGAGCCCAGCTTGGTAATGAGGAGAAGCGGGGCGGGGCATGACGGGCTTAATGATGAGGCGTAACGATGAGGCTTGATGATGAGCTGAGAGCGCAGACAGAAGCAAGTTATGTAGGCATGGCGACTGCCGAGTGACGCGTGCGGTGCATGAGAGGTGAGTCCACCATCAGCAGCGTCATGGGACCCTTTCACATCCAAGCAGTTCCCCTAGCGTCTATTATAATCAGTGCATGTGATATGTTTACAATTATTGTTTGGCCAGAGTCCCAATGCGCGTCTAAGTCCTATGATCTCCGTGATGACGATGCTGTTCGTGCTCCGCGTGCCGTGCCTCCTCCGCGACGATTGCCTCGTCCATCGTCTTCTCGTTCGCTTCCCCTTCATAGTCCTCGACGCCATCCATGTTGATCCCCATTGCCTCGCGCTGTATGCGTTCTGCGTCGAGCGCGTCCTTCTCCTGCTGCATCAGGACGCGAGAGTATGGCGACCGCGCGCGTATCGCCGGACCATAGAAGAACGCGATGAACGGCACCAATGCGAGCAAGGCGGCAATGCAGCCCATCATGATGATCGCCCAGCGCACGGTCATGCTCCTGAACATGGCGTCTGTGGCGAACGCGAACCCGCCACCGATCATGTTACGCGACGTGCTCTGCCCCGCGATAGCACTCGAGGCGTACATCCCGTAGCACTCGGAGACGTACGTGAAGGCGGTGACGTAGATTGTCATGATGGCTGCGATCATGATGACCTGTCCTATCGCGCTGCCGATCCAGTGCACATTCCCGGACGCCGTCGCGCCCGTGATGAAGCAGCCTGCGGCGAACACGACCCCAGCCACCATGGGACCATACAGCCGCGCCTCGACACCCTTCTTAGGTGCCATGCGCTTGTACAGCCGCTCCTGCGCTTTGCCGGCAATGAAGCCGAAGACACTCCCGATCGCCGCCGTGAGGTACATGAGTCCGACGCCCTCGAGCTGGAACCCGTAGATGTGCCGCATCATGTACGGCAGCCCTGCGATCTGCACGTACATGACGGACCAGGCCAGGGCGACCCAGAGAGAGAAGAACGTGACGATGGGCTCCGTCGCGAGGAAGTACAGTGGGCGCGTGGCGCTTCCCTTCAGCGCAGGCCAGAACTTTTCCTTCTCCACCTCGTCGTGAGATAGATATCGCGCCCCGTCGCGCATGCCGCGCTCTTTGCGCAGTTTGCGCGCGCGCCGCCGCAGGATCAGACCCGACCGCGTCTCGGGCATCGTGAAGATGAACATGGGCAAACACACGCCCAGGCCGATGACGTGCACCCACCAGACCCAGCGCCAGCCGACGCGCGAGTCGACGTACGCGAACATTGTCCCCGCTGTTCCAGTCGCGAGGTACAGGCAGAATCCCGAGAGGAGCATCGGCAGCCCCCGCTGAGCCGGGATGAAGATGTCGCTGAGCGTACCGCCAACAATGCTCGTGCCCACACTTCCCGAGAGACCGGCCATGAATCGGGACACGAGCACGGTTGCTGTGTTCCTGGCCCTGAGTGTCAGAAAGACTGGTCACAATCGGAGCAGAGGAGGCAGACTCACGCGCCGTTCATGACGTGAAACAAGAGGAAAGTCACTGCTGCTGTCAGGTAGATGGGCCGCCGGCCGAACTCCTCGCTGATGGGCGCGATGAAGAGGGGCATGATGCCTGCTCCCCAGGCATAGAGGCCGATTCCTGCTTGCGCCTGGATGGTCGTGCAGCCGAGCTCCTGGCACATGCTCGAGGCTGAGATGGCAAACGCAGACGCGGTGGAGGCTGACGTTAGCAACTGCTGCCGGGTCCGAGCTGCTGAGATGGTTGCTCAGCGACGATTGGAGGTATGTGGAGGACGTTTAATCCGAACTTTTGCGGTCCGCGGTTCGTGCATGCCATGCTTGCCGGGCTCGCCGGGCTAAACGGAGCCAGGAAATGACTTACAGCAGAACCAAGTGTAGATCAGCGTGCAGATGACGATGCACACTTTGACGCGCTTGGGGTAGTAGAAGGGATTGTGTTTCGATCCGGGGGGAAAGTCGACCCAGATAACGCGCTCGCCCTCGAGGTCGCCATAGCTGCATCCCTCGGGGAGGGCGGTGGGCGTGAGTGTCGCCTGCGAGGTCATGGCGGCCGAGCGCTTGTCGTCCTCGACGACGGCGCCGTCGGGCGCGACGAAGACGTCTTTGACGTCTCGTTCGTTAGTTATTGCGGTCATTGTCGGGCATTAGTGTGGTGACGGTGTGGACAGAAAGAAGAAGAGGAGCTCGCTCGGTTTGTCACTTGCATGAGAGAGTAAGAACCGCCGGACCCGGACAAAGGATGTAGCTGACAAATGTGGGGCCACGTACGGACGCTGCGGGGCTCACCCGCTCGTTTCTGCCGAGTGACCATGCCGAGCGACGGCCTGCGCCGACACTCACCGCAGCGAGCAGCGAGCTAACGGCCGAGAGCTGCCAGATACGAGGCTGATCCATCCCGGAGGCGTAGGAGCGCGGCTTACCCGCGGTTGCCGAGAGGTTGCACGTGACAAGCGGAAGCAAAACGAAAAAAGATAGTCGATGGAGGTTTGTTTTGACTTGCCTTTAGCACCCTGAGGTCAATCGAAAAGACGTCCGACCAAACCTGTACTCCGAACGACAAGCAACAAAAGAAGATGCCTCGTGAAGAGGCAGAAGAACTTCCTGTCGGAGAATCGAACTCCGATCTCCCGCGGTCAGGTTATGTAATGACAAGCGAGCATACTAGCCGTTATACGAACAGGAACCGGTTGTTCACGGTAATCTGAGCATCGCGGTGTTCGTTGCCGCGCTCTCGCGTCGCTGAATTTCAAAGCCTTTAGGCATGCATACAGCCCGGCTCACGGCAGAAACTCAGCACGCGAACCTCCGGAAGCCCGTGGGGCGCGTGGAGCCAGGAACTGACAGTCGTGGAACTGACTTGGGAACGAACGGGAGCTCTAAGTTGCACGGGAGAGGTAAAGAGCGCGAGCTTCTGCTTGTTTCGCTCTTGGTACTCATACATCTCTAACGATCAAAAGTAGGGTCCACCAATCACATCGGAAATGTTATATTACGAACTCGACTGAAAGCAACAGGGAAGGGGAAGAGCAAAACGAAACGGAACAATGGAAAGAGCAAAACGAAACCGAGCAATGGAAAGAGAAATGCAGTCAGGCGGCGATAGGCACGCATACCTCGCCGTCACAAATGATCTTTGTGTTCTCCGTCTGGACGGACTTGATGTACTGCAGCCTTCCCTTGGTGGGCCTGAGGCGCTTGAGCGCAGCGGCGCGGACCTGCCGGCGACCATAAACGTTGGGATCGATGTTGGCGAGTGCGGGTCGGTTGGCTCCGGCGGCCTTGGCAGCCTCGCTGGCGCGGCGCTGTTCCCTCGCCTTGCGCTTCGCGGCCGTCTCGGCCCTTTCGCGGCGCCACGCCTCGTCCTTCTCCTGCTTCGCTTTGCGCGCGGCGATGATGGTTTTCATCTCCTCCCACTCCTGCGCGAGTGTCTCGATCCTCTGCTCGGGTGGAATGTAAGGCTCGGACGAGGAGGACAGGAGGAAGTCTTCGAACTCGGCCACGCCGGCCGCCCACCAGTCCAGGTACGCGCCGAAGTCGGACGGACGGTACCCCGCCGGCTCCCAATGCGGCTGGAAGGGATGATCCTCCCACCCCGCGACGGGGGGGCCGCCGCGCGTGAAGCGGTAGATTGAGGGCACGCCGCGGACTTGCAGAGAGGAGGCCAGCCAGAACATGGGCTCCGAGAGGAGCTCGCCACGCACAACCTTAAGCACGAGGATGTCTGTTGTCAGCAAGGCATGGGGAGAAGAGGTGAACTCACACTTGTCGTCGGGGGAGAAGACTCGCTCAATGTCGGGACGGGCGAGGTTACAATAGTGGCACCAGGACTGACCGTTTGCGTCCTCTGTCCCCGAGAGGATGACGAAGACATCGTCGACAGGAGCGCGGGCCAGGTCGGCCTTGAGCGTCTCGATGGTGGTGGGAATGAGAGGCATGGTGTCTAGCGGGGGGTTCTAGCGAGAGGGGTCTAGCGAAGGGGGTCTGGCGAGAGGAAGAGGAGATTGCGTGGGAGCTGTTTGTAGAAGAAAAAGCAGCCTTTTATACCTGCGCGGAAGGGCATTTCTGTCGTTGAGAGAGAGGAAGGAGAGATTAGCACTCTTTCGCACTGCGGGGGCACTGCTGTCAGTGGTGGGCTGTCGCTACTACGAGGGGAACTGTTCGATGGAACATCCAGATGCACCAACGACTCCAACAAACGTTCCAACAACAAAGCCACAGGTGGAAAATTGCCGAGGGCCACATCGATGAAAACCGATAGGCGTGCAGAAAGTACGTCCGTGGTCAGCTGATCAGCGGCAAGGCTGGCGAAGCACAGCCACGTCGCATCAGTAGCTCGGTCCAGCACGTAGCGTCGCGGAGCGTCGTGCCCGCCCTCTCCTATGGATGCATCCAGCAGAAACCTTTGCACATCGCTGGCGCTGGAATGGCACTGGAGGTGTTTGGCGCAGCGTGCAACCCGCCCACGACGCCCCACTGCGTGACGGACTTTCCCTGATCTTATCGGTCCGCATGTCCGGAACGCCGTCTATAAGCCCGCGTTGATAGGCGTGCACGGCGACTTTTGGGCCAGTTTATCCAGAGCGCTTACCTGCAGAAGTCTTATCTTATCAGTCGGCCTCCAACCATCGACCAAAACACCGAGCCCACCGGACTCAAAACAACCTGACCGCCACCACGCCTCCCTAACCTCTGCGCCGAATCAGAACATGCAAAAACGCATCGCCGCATCCCTCTCGAAGACACGCCGAAGCTCCGTGCTGCCTTCTACCCGAATCGAACGGGTGACCGTTCCATAGTCCGATGCTGCACCGCTACTAGTGGAAAATTCTAGCCACTGAACTAAGAAGGCCGAGCACGTTGTGCTGCGCCGAGCGGACTTGAGTTCCGCCCACCGATTCCCACGCCCAAGGACGATCAAAAAGCGCCGCTGAGTGTCCTGGGACACCCCTCACAGCGTAAACGTTGCCTTCTACCCGAATTGAACGGGTGACCGTTCCATAGCACGCCTTGGGAGACACTACTAGTGGAAAATTCTAGCCACTGAACTAAGAAGGCGGACACACTGCCCTCCACGCGGAGCTCCGAAGCCGAGAGCGCTGTTGCTGACACCGAAGAAAGAGGAAAAAGAATCTCTGACTCGGAGCTTCTGCCTTCTACCCGAATTGAACGGGTGACCGTTCCATAGTATATCGGATGATACTACTAGTGGAAAATTCTAGCCACTGAACTAAGAAGGCGGACACGGAGACAGACGCCGACACCGAGCTGTGGGCTGGCGTGGCGTCGTAGCTCACGCTGAGACTGTGCACTGCTTTCCGTCACGCGCCACCTTTGGCTCGGGATCTACTTTCGTTCCGTTGCCGGCACGTCATTCTTCTGCTTTCGCTCTTCGTCCTCCTTTGGGTTCTTCTCTCTCTAGCTAGCCAGGACCTTCCCAGACATCTCGCGCTGTTTTGCCCGACTCTCTTCCGAATTTTGCACTACTCCCCTCCGTTCTACCTCATGAGCCTCTCGCGCTTCCACGTACGCGTCGTTCCGAAGTCCTTGCTGCCGAAGAACGGCAATCCTGACCGTTCTCCGCGATGCACCCGGTACACCATCGGCACACCCCAGAGCTTGATCTCAGCGAAGAGTTCCTGGAGGGACGGGTTGCAGGAACCCGTCAGTTTGAAGACGGAGCACGAGGGCGTCTTACGTCAGCAGTGGCCGTTAGTGAAGCTCACGCAGACCAGCTCCGGCGAAGACGCGCTGCAGCTCTCGCTCAGCGACAGAGCATAGGCGGCATCAGTTCCGCCCGTCAACGACCGTTGAGGTGAAAACGAGATAGATGTCCTCTGGGGCACTGGCAATGTCAGCTGTGATGGTCTCTGAGGTAGTGCGGCATGGTGGATGGTGGATGGAACAATGCAACAGTGAACGCAGCGGAACTGTCCTTATATATCCTCCGCTCTCCACCGCTTTGCAGCACTAGTCACGCTGGAAGGGGGTCACATGGCGTGCATCCAGCAGAAAATACCTACCATGCATGCATCCAAGCACACAACACGCAGCCTCGGCAGCGTCTGCAAGGTGCAGTGCCACACTCTCGCGCGCCTATCTTATCAGGAACGACTACGGTCCGATAAGCCGTTTGTTTGGTTGTGTTTTCTTCCCGTGGCACCAAACAAGGCATCGAAAACGAGTGTGAACATGTTCCACGCCGAATCCACGCGCAATCCACGCTCTGCACCTGAAACTTTATCGAATGGGTTCGTGTTGCGATCGTGCGTATCGCACATTCGCAAGTTGCATGGATGTAGTGTCGGACGCACGGATCGCCGTCGTGTCCACATCGAGCCAGATTCGCTTCAGATTCGCTCCAATCAGCCACCTCCGGCCCGGGTGACGCGGCTGTGCAGGCTAGCACGTACGCGTAATAAGCTCGGCTTTCCTAGTTTTCAGAGTTTCCGTAGGCGCGCAGAGATAAGTCACCGGTTTACGGCATGCGCGATTGCCTTATCTGGTTAGCGTCGATGCTCACCGGCAACTCAATCGTCCAAGACGCCTGTCGGGCGGAGCGGAGTCACTCCGCATGACCTAGGCGCGCTTACCTCCTGCTCCGACACCGAATGCCGGGTCTTATCAGTTGTGTGACGCTGGGATGGATGCCGATGTTGTCGGACACAAACATCCAATCGGGTCCGCTCGAGCTAAGGACAGGATACGATCACATAGTAGGAACTATACGCACTATCAGACATGGTACACATAATGAGAGACTGTTGTCTTCTTCTCTCGCTCGCGATATTAGCGTCACTTGACGAGGTTGTGTTGGCGTGCTCGGTTTCGATGAGCTCGCTTTGCTTCTTCGCCTTGCGGCGCTGGCGCAGACTGTCAGAATCGCAAGCATGGGGCCAAATGCGAGGATGGCAACGGCGATGCTAAAGCCACGGCGGTACTTTGGCTTATCGTCAGAGCGGAAGATCTGCACGCCATGGATACCCGCCGTGTTCACGCCCATGATGACCATGGCCATTGCCAGCGCTCTCTCCTCCGTGTCCCGCGCTGTCAGGGACATCCACGCGATGTTGAGCGGGTGTGAGAACGTGCCGAACGTCTGTGTCCACATGACGCCGAAGTACTTGACCCCCCGCTTGCCGCTGAACTCGGTGAACGTGCGGTTGAAAATGTATCCTGTCATGTGGCAGGCCAGGCCGGCGATAACCATCTCGCCGCGCCGGTTGACATACTACTGTTTATCCCACCACTGCGTAGGTCGATTGGCAGGGGTGCCCGGTGTCTTCGGCACGCTCGGCAGGATACTTGCAGTGAGGGTCGGTACGGTGGAGAATGGTGGAGGCGTGACCTTTCCTCTCTTCCTCTTGATCCCCTCTCTGCGCAAGCTGTCCGGTCTAAGGGGCTGAGGCCACGTGCTCTTCCCCAGAATCAATGGCAACTGGAAGCTTAATGCCAAGCATTGTGGTTTCGTCTGGGTCGCAGGACACACCAGATGTCCGTTCGACCCTTCACCGCAAGGCGACTTGGATGAGAGGCTGACATTGAGCGGGCCAGGATCGTGTTACGGTGAATGAGTCGCCTGAAGGGTGGGACTGTGCCACAACTGCATGGACCAATCCAGACTCACCAATCCACCAATATGAGTATCAGATCATGGGTCCGCAATACGAAATGCGGATGGGTGTACAGCATACGAGGTTCGGATCTGCGAGGCCGCAATGGGGTCAGCTGGCATTCCGATCATCGTAATCAGTCAGTGGGTGAGTTGGCACGAGTCATAGCGTGGCGTCATCTTACAACTTGTGGACGAGATGGTCCGAAATACATACGGCCGGTACGGACAGGTGTCGTGAAACCCGCGCCCACTCCATACAGACTCAGCCGTCCGTTTCAGCGTGGATCGGCTCCGACTTCCTGTGCGCCTCCTGGAGGGCTGGTCGGAGCGACATTCGCAGGTTGCTTACGGCTGTGCCGCCGACGTGACGTAACCCGCAGCCCAATCTCGCGAGCAGTCGGACCCCGTTTCACGCGACTTGCGAGTTTACTGACGGGAGCCGTTGGCCGTTCACCTCAACACGGGCGTGGTGAGACATGGTGGAAAGGTAGGGTACGCGCCTAAGTCGACATTGCGCAACATCGTGCTCGTTCCGTTCACCCGCAGCTCACCAGCTGATGTTTTTCGGCACCTTGAGGTACCTGGCCGTCCAGTCCCAAAGTTCGTCCTGAAGCGCGGGGTCGTGCGACTGTTCACTGCTGTCCTTCTCCTCCTCGACATGGAAGAACTTGCCATTCACGTCGAACTCCGGGTCATAAGCCATGCGGGCGAGGATGCGGCCCGATCGCTCTGGTGTCGAGACAACGGCGCCGCGCAGCCTGAGCAGCCACGAAAACCACGGCAGGATGTAGTTGATGAACCAGCGTCCGAGCAGGGGTGCGTTCCTGAACAGGCTTGTCGTGGGCACGAACCCGGGGTCGAAAGTGTTCACGCGCCAGTTGCTGTCGTGTTCTGCCGCCTTTCTTGCGAGCGTGTTCGCGAACATGACGTTCGCAAGCTTCGAGGTCGAGTACGCCGTCATGCCCCGCTGTCCTGTCTCTTGGGCTGCCTTTTCAGCGCTGATCCACCGCACCCTCCGGTGAAGGGATGAGGAGACGAAGATGATCCGCGCGTTCGGCGTGAAGCGGTCGCGGCCCTTGAGCCCGAAGAAGAGCGCAGCGTGGCCGACGTGGTTCACGGCGAACGTCGTGCCGATGCCGTCCTCGTTCAGAGCCGGTTTGCGCAGGCTGACTCCCGCGCAGCAGATCAGCGCCGATACAGGATGGTCCCACTCGTCGAGAAAGAAGTTGACCGAACCCAAGTCGTTCAGGTCGATGGGGTAGAAGGTCGTGTTTGGTGGCAGACCCCGCGGCGGCGTCCGCGCAAGTACCGCGACTTGCATGTCCGGTTTGGCGGCTGCGAGGTCCCGCGCCGCCTTGTGGCCGATGCCGCTGCTGCCGCCTGTGACGATCGCGTACCGAGAGTAGGTCATGGAGTGTTGTTGATGGTTGCGAGGTTGGGCTGCGTTACGTCACATGGAAAGAAAGAGACGGGCGTGGAGATTGGGATATCTCCGCTGATGTGATCATACCACTCGTGTGGTGACGTCCGACCGTGAACTGCACAACATTGTCTGCAATCAACTTCTCGTCGAGTACCGAAGCGAAACGTAGAGACGGGTGTATGGAAAAGCTGTGGTTTCGGCAAATCCCATGCTTCCGGGGGTGTGAAGAGAGCCCTCAGCCTGGAGTCCACCATGCAGCTTCCTCCGGGATCACGTTTGGGACTGGAGCCGTATTGCCTAGCAAGAACAGGCAGGACGCGTCGTGCAAACATGCATGTCACCAAAGACACAGTTATGTGCCTGTTCATGTTCCAAGGCGCGTCTCCCAACGTGAACAGCCGAGGTCTGGATGTGCCAAGCCTCCCGCGCAGCAATCTCGGATCCGACGGCCTCCTTATCGGCGCTGATCGCTTGCACCCCTTTTCGATACAACGCACCTCTCTGCTCCAGTTCGCTACTATGCTCTGTACGCCGGGACGCTTCCTGAGTGTTCACATATCACGGTGATTCCATTGGGCAGTGTGCCGATCGTGGCGCATCGAGACGACGTTTCTTCACGTCCTGTTAATCCGGAACATCGATAAGGTTGTCCAAGCGATGCCCCAGACAATGCGCGGGATCTCAGATCTTGGATCCGTGGCTGCTGTTGTGCTTCGTGAGACGGATTCCTCAGAAGCAAGGTATTCAAGAGGCAACACGAAGAGAAGAACTCTTAATCCGACAGCTCACTCGCATCTCTCCCAACTGCTTACACTCCTTCACTCCTCTTCACCATGCTCAAGTTCCTCGTCGTCCTCTCTGCGCTCGGTACGCCGGACCGCCACCCGAATGACTGGCACCAGCGCTCCGGCGCCTCCTCCCAGTCCTTCCCCGGCATGGGCAGCATTCCCGACTCGTGCAAATCGCAGTGCAAGGAGATCGCCTCGCTCGGCTCGAAGTGCACGTCGATGGACGGCGACTGTCTGAACAACATCTGCAAGGTTAGTTCTCCTCCTACCCCCTCTTCACTCCCTGATTCTGAGTGAGTTTCTGACCCCAGGACGCGGGCAAGTTCAAGTCCTGCCTTGACTGCGCCAAGATGTCCGACATCTACGAGTCGTTCACGAGCTCGTGCTCCATGCTCGGCTACGACCTGAACAGCGGCTCTGGCTCGACTGACTCCTCCGAGACTGGATCGTCGGGCTCCGACTCCTCGGCGGGGTGCCTGACCCTGGGCGGCTCGGGCACTGGAGAGTCCCCTGGCTCCTCTAGCTCCGAGTCGGGCTCGGACGCTGGCTTGAGTACCAACTCGGGCGCCAACTCTGGCTCCTCCGGCGGCCCCGGCGTCACGGTCGACGAGACGCAGAAGCAGCAGGGCAACTCTGGCGCTGGCTCTCTTGCTACCTCGGCCGCCGCCGTTGTCGCTGGTACTAAGCAGCTTGACATGGCATTGTAGTGGACTCTGGTTTGTTCTCACGGCATGCATGCATGCATGCATGCATACATGTATAATATCTCCTGGGGTTAGTTGACTCTCGACACTTGACGCTCGACCTGTTTGCATCAGTGAACGGCCTCGCGTTCAGCGGGTGATACTCACGCCTGAAGGGTGCAAGGGCAGATTGAGGAGGACTGCTTGTCGTGACAATTAATTCTAACAGGTCTAATTGCGGATTCCGCGTAGGAGTGTCGGTTGGATGACCATGTCTTGGCAGGGGAGGCACGGCCCTGAGGCCGGACGGGTTTGGGTCGTTCTGGAGGGCGTTTGGGTTTCGGGGTGCGTCGCGTCAACGCGTCGATCATCTGCATCCGCAGCTTCTTCAGCTGCAGACTGCGCAGCTTGCATACGCAGAGGGCTTAGAGTGCCAAGAGCGGTGCCGTTGGTTCTCCATTCCAAACCGATCTCAACAATGGAGGCGGGGCTGTCCAACTCTTTCATTAATGCCTCAGCCCGAGGAGTGGCCCCAGGCTCGAGATTCGGTGGCGTTACGGCGCACACTGTGTATTCTATTCCTGCCTGCTGCACCGGACGTACCAGGCTCGGTGACAGGTCAGGCATACGGCACAGACCGCGAACCACACACTGGGCTCCAACGCTGGTCATGGCCCCCATGGTCTCGAGGCAACTCTCTGGCGCTCATCGGCTGTGCAACTTAGCCCTTAAACATTGAACGAGCGCACTCATCCTATGCAACACTCCGTCGAGCTCTCGAGCGGCCCAGGTTAAACTGTCGCTCAGCTTTTGAAGAGGAGCTTGCGCTGAACACTGACGACTGCGGAATCCAACGGATGCCTGTCCGGCGGTGACAAACCAACGTGTGCGAGGTCTAAACTGAGAACAACGCGCTTTTGGGTAGCGAGGACTAAGGCCGAGGCGCACGCCGAGAGTGAATCGGGTCCGGGTTTCGGTAACAGCACAGCAGGCTATCTTTGTCCTGTCGATCCCAATGGACTCGCCCGTTCCGGCCATTTTTAGCAGTTGACGGTGCCAGCCACGAAGCCACGAGAATATATTAAGTTGCACTGTTGACAGAGTTTGCACCGAGCGAATGCTGAAACGGGCCGAACATGCCGAACACCCGGTGGATTAAAAGGGTGGAGGGGCCGGGACGGTGCGGAGCAACGTTGCTGCGCTCCTCTTGGTCGTCTGTCGCGCTGTCTCGTCAACGCAGCGTCTCGTCAACACAGCGTCGCCAGCGTCATTGGGTGCATCTCGCTCTCGCTCTCGCCCTCGCCCTCGCCCTCGCTCGGATCCGGGGATCGCCGTCCCGCATTGACCCTCCAACGCACAGAGGCAGTGAAACGAACCGGCGAACAAGAACCCGGCGCGATTGGCTGCACGACCTGCTCGTCTAAGACGAGATCCGGGCCAGGCGCCGGCGATCCCTGACGCTCAGACCGCCAGAAGCTTAGAATGGTGAGGGGACATGAGTCAACCGAAATGGCGCACGAGTGCGGCATGTGCACCGTTGGGCGCGTCGGGCGCGTCAGGCAGTGGAAGTGTGCGGCAGCAACGAGGTCGTGGAGGCAGGCGTGTATTCTTGTCGCCGACTTTCACGCTGCACACTTCCCTACAACCTACTAACTCTCAGCTGAACGTCTTCCGCATCCTCCAGTCGCTCCTTACCCTTCTCCTTCTGCCTTCTGCCCAATCTTTCACCTCTTCGCTGCAACCCTCAATTCCTTCGCAATGCTCAAGTCGCTCGTTCTCCTCTCCGTTCTCGGTGGGTTTTGTCTTCCCTCATCTTCAAGATCAGCTACGCACGGTCCATTGTAGCAGCTGACAGCAGCCATCGGCGCGACCGCCCAGCTTGAGGGTCTTGACGGTCTCACCGCGCTCCCCCAGGAGTGCCAGTCGCAGTGCGCCGCCCTCGAGGCCATCGCGCCCCAGTGCGTCAACATGGACAACACCTGTCTCCAGGCTGTCTGCGGGGTAAGTCGCTTACAGCTTTGTACCACCACCGAAATAACTGACCCCCAGAACGCGGCTCAGTACAAGCCCTGCCTCGACTGCGCCAACATGGGCGGGATGTACGACATGCTCGTGTCGTCGTGCCAGACTCTCGGTCTCAGCACTGGTGCCGCCGATGGCGCGGCGGGAGCGAGCGCCAGTGGCAGCTCTGATGAGTCGTCCGCATCCCCCCTGGTCCCCAGTGAGGACGCCGAAGTGAGCGCCTCCAGTGTCGAGACCGAGCCCACTGCCTCTGGAGCGGACGCCGACGTGTCCGCCGCCGAGCCCACCGCCTCCGCTGCCACCGGCTCTCCCGCTCCCGGTGAACTTGGAGGCGACGCTGACGGCGCTGCCCCCTCTACTGGCGCTTCTCCCGTCGGCGGAGCCTCCGGTGGTGCCGCTGGTGATGCCGCCGCCTCCCCTACCGGTGCTTCTGGCGCCGGTGCCGGCGCCGCTTCCAAGGCCCACGTCTCCGCCTCGGGGTCTGGCTCCTCAGGTGCCGCTGGTGCCTCCGGCGCCGCCTCCAAGGCTGAGAACTCGGGCGCTGCTGGCCACGTCGTCTCCATCGCTGGTGTCGCCGCCGCTGCCATGATCGCCGCGTCGTTCTAAGCCTTATGCCGTGCACGACTCGCCTCCGTTTACGAGCGACAAGACACTTCAAGACTTCTATACCGCCCTTCCTTCCTTTAGCTTTATTACGTTTGCAATGAATCCATGATCAGTTCTTCCCCTCCACAATTAAGGAGCTGCGTTGTCGACGCTTGACATTGTACCTCGGTTCCTTTCGCCACACGACATTCATTCAAATACGCTAGTGACTCAACGCTTTCCAGCAGTCCACCTCAACTCCCACAAACACATGAGCAGACCATCGAGAGGTTATTAAACACTCTCAGCGTCCTACTCCTGCAACGCATCCCCCCTCTCTGAACAACTCATCATGGACGCTCCCGCCGCGCGCGCCGCGCACCCGGCGTCCTCCGAGTCAGCTCCAGCTCGGTCTGCGCCTCGCCGGGCTCCAGCTGCACCAGCACGGGCAACCGGTTCCGAAACCAATAGATGTTATTCCGTTTTGCTGAGCCTGCCCTCGATCAGTGCACGACATTCGGGCTCGACCCCGACCTCACGCCGCGGTTGAGAACAAGACCTTCCTTCAGCTTTAACCTTGGTGTGTTCGACCCGCTCAACATACCCGAAGAGAAGAACTATGGGTATCGCTGTTTTGGGGTCACGTATACTTATCGTCCCAAAGGCGGCGGGTGGCGGCAGGTGCATTCGGGACAGGGGATCCCGCGAGCATTGCTTGCGACGAGAAGGGCGACCCCTTGCCTGGCGAGCACGAGCTGGTCGGTCGCTCGGCTCAGGCGAACGAGCGCGTCGCCGACTCGCAGCCTATCGGCCGTGAGGTCAGCGCCCGTTCCGCAGGAGCACCTATCGTGAGCTCTAAATTTCGGAGGTTGGGCAGGCCCGTATCGTAGTCTTGAGGCAGCCTGACAATGACCTGTCGAAACTTGTAGGCTGAAGAAATGCAGATGGATCGGGTACGGCTGTGAGCAGCACTTTGGTATGCAGCCGGAATGCATGGGCCCTTCTGGTGCTGAGAGCCCTCGTGTTCTCCCGGCCAAATGGCCCTTGGTTGATACTACAGCGGATGACGAGTCGCGCCCTCGCTCGCAGGGAGTGCTCAGCCAGAAAGTGAATGGATGATACATGCTGGATACAACAGAGGCTCCGTAGCCTACGCCCACGCTCCCACTACGCTCATAGCGAGCGCGCCAAGGAACACGAGTATGCACGCGACGATCCGCTTCCGTCCGCGCAGGACGGCCCACGAGTGATCGGTCAAAAAGTCCTCGGCGAGGAGCTCGATGAGGGACGCATAGATGAGCAGCCCCGACGAGATCGCATTCATGATCCCGACGAGCAGGAGGCCAAACACGCTGTCCGGATCGTAGAGCGTGTGCGTGCCTATGCCTATTGCCTGGCCGATCGGCGTCGTGCACCCATAAGCTAGGACCATGAGATATGGCCGCGGCGAGCGGGCGGGCCAGTCTATCGCGGCGATGCGTGATCCGAGCGCAAGCCCTTCGAAAGTTTCTGACGTCAGCGGAGAAGGTGGGTGTGGCTGGCTTGGGGGTGGCTTACGGTGGAAAGCGATAGCAATGAGCAGCACGACGAAATCACCCCCCGTCGCGACAGAGAGCGCCATGCCAATGAATACGCTGTGGAACAGGATGCCGACCTCGAGCATGACGACTTGGAGCATGCTCTTCTTCCGCTCCTGTTCCGGGGTCAGGATGACTTTGAGCTCCGTCTCGGTCGTTGCGAGGGTGACGTCGGTGCCGGCGAGGTCGCCCCGGAGTGCGTCCAGATTGGTCGTGCTGTTGTCGGAAACAGAGGCGAGACGGCCGCGCGGCCGCTGCTGCGGGACAAAGTGCCGCGACGGACTGAGGACCATCTCAACGACGGCGACGACGAGCACGCCCGCGAGCGCAATCGCGCCGGGCATGGAGGGGTAGTCCTCGGTCCAGAACTTGGGCAGACATGGGTTGCTGAGCGAGAGGAAAGCGGTGGGGAGGAGATGCACGAATGCGGTCGCGAGGAGGACGCCGGTACCAAAGTGCCGGACGGTGAAGAAGAAGCCGCCGAGCCGCAGCGGGAACCGCGACATCAGGACCGGTATCAAGCACGCGCCCCCCGACACGCACAGGATGATGAAGAGGGCTCCAACGTGCAGGCCGAAGTTGTAGTCGGTCGTCTTGACCTGGCCCGAACAGGCATCGCGCTTGTACAGGCCCCCGGACATGGTGGAGTGAGCGATGAGTGATGCAGGCGATGCGGAACCCCGAAGATGGATGAATGTCTTGGCGTTCGGGTGAAGATAGTCACCGCCGGATCTGAATTGAGCGACTGTCCCTGACATTTGACTGTCACTACTACAAACATGGCACGCATTACAAAAATCCAAATTCAGACGCCCACGTTGTTGTCCATCATTGCTTCTCGCCGCCATCGCTGCCGCCGTCGTTGCCGCACAGGTCCACGAGCTCCTGCCACAGGTCGTCCAAGTACACCAGCCCCGCGACGTGACCTCCCGGCACTTCCCTGGCGACAGCCCCCGCGTAGTTGTCCACGATCCACTGATTCGTCGACCCGCCGACCTGGTCCGCCGACGCCGTCACGACAAGGATCGGTTTGCTGTGCTCCGCGTCGAGCGTACGCGGGTCAAAGCCCCAGTCCGAGTGCAGCACATCCGACACCTCCATGAATCCCTCCCACGTCTCGGCGACAGAGCGCACCATGTTCTCCGCCATATACGTGATGTGGTCGTCGAACGTCAACCCCCTCCCCTCGAGATACCGGTCGAGGCGCGCGCGCTCCTCGGTGTCGACCGAGCCGAAAAAGCTCGTGGCCAGGTACACCCGCGCATCCTCGACAGTGCGCATCTTGGGCGCGAAGAAGGAGCGAAACGCGCGCTGCAGCAGGCGGAACGGCAGCGTGCTCGGCGGCCCAACGGCGACGTAGTTCGGCCAGCTCAGTTTCTGCGCATATCCCGTGTCGTACTTGAACGGGCTGAAGCCGGCGACGAGGAAGCAGCCCTTGATCGCCTGGCCGGCGGGGAAGACATCGTACCCAGCCCCGTACAGCATCTGCGCCATGGCGGTGCCGTAGCTCCCGCCGCCGAGGTAGAGCGCGTCGATGCCGCCCGGGTGCTCGTGGTCGAGCAGCGCCTGGATGTCCTCGACGAGGCTCTCAGCGTACGACATTCCTCCCCGCGGTGAACTCTGACCCATCCCCATCGGCGTCGGGGCGAGCATGTGCGCGTCGAGCTTCTCGGCGATCGGGGGAAGGTGCGAGATCGAGCCGATCGAGAAGAGACCGCTGAAGAAGAGGAAGACGGTGCGGGAGGACGAGTTGCCCGAAGAGGCGTACGCGAGGTGCCGCCCGTCTGGGAGGGGGAGCAGATGCTCGTTATCGCGCGGCGAGAGGTTGGACATGGTGGTGTGGATGGATGCACGACGCTGACGCGGTGGATGTCGGTGTTGAGCACGGACTGTTGCGGTGAAGGCGGTGCCCCGGAATGTTTGTCAACAAGTTATAAATTCTCATGGCACATTCACAATCTCAAAACTCGTCTTCCGACGAGTATCCAAGCTGCTCTCCTTCGTCTTCCGAAGGATACTCATAGTCGCACTCGATGCAGCTCGAACATGTCTTCGCTGATTTGCTTTCTGAACGCTGCATGAGATATGAATCATGAAAGACATGCGGCTCTTCGCCTCTGCCAGACGTTTCTTGCTGTTGTACATACCATCTACAGTTGTCGGCGTTGGCCCTGATGCTTTCTCTCAGAGAGCCATGATTTCTCTCTTCTCCGTGTCGATAGAAAGCGCCTCCTCCCATTCATCAGGTAGGTATCGAGATTGAGGGCCATGTTGATGCAGAGGTCGTTTTCCAAGAACACTCGTCCTTCGTCCTGTCAGGGCGGTTGAAAACGGGGGTCCCCCATACTCCGCTCTGCATTATCACGTGACCTATCGGTACACCGCACGGACTGGCCGCGGTCTGTTCCGAGGGATCCAAGTGCGGCGATCCCCGGCGGCAATCCCCCGGCGGCAAAGCAGGCACGCGTAGGCACGGGCCGCGTATCTCACGTAATGGTTGTTCCTGACTCAAACGCGTTTTCCTGCGGTAACGGAAAAATTCACAATAGTTGCCGCAAAGCAACATTTCAATCATCACAACCCACAACCCCATGTCCAGCCCCTCCTTCAGCAGACCGCCATCAACAAGATCGGCAGAGAGCGTCCCCCGCGCCAAGGGCGCCGACAAGGCAGAACTCGGCACCAACGTCGTCCACGATGCAGTCTTCGGCGAGCTCTCGGGTGGTGGACCGAATTACCGGAACGTGAGTCGTGTGACCGAGATGAACAAGATGAACAAGATGAATAGCGCTAACCCGAAAGTTGAGCACTATGGGTGCCTGGGTCCTCATCAGTAAGGCCAACATTGGTCTCGGCGTGCTCTCGCTGCCTTACGTGCTCCACATCCTCGGCCTGGTGCCGGGTCTCATTCTGCTGGTTGCGATCGCCGCCATCATTGCGTACTGCGCCGCCCAGGTCGGCAGCTTCAAGCTGAGGCACCCCGAGGTGTACGATCTCGCTGACGGAGGCCTCGTCGTCGGCGGCCGCCCGCTCAAGGAGATCCTCTACTTCTTCTTCTACCTGTACATGATCACCATGGTGTCGAGTGCGATTGTGTCCGTGTCGACAGCCTTGAACGCCGTGTCCGCGCACGGCGCGTGCACCGCCGTCTTCATCGTCGTGGCGGCGATCATGGGCCTCCTTCTCGGCTCGATTCGCACGCTCGACAAGGTCTCGATCGTCGGCTGGGCCGGCCTTGTGTCCCTCGCCGCCGCGCTGCTCACCCTCACGATCGCCGTCGGCCTGCAGGACCGCCCGCCTGATGCCCCCAAGCTCGGTCCCTGGGACAAGGACCTGCACGTCGTCGCTCAGCCGACCTTTGCCAAGGCCATGTCCGCCATCGCGTCGATCGTGTTCTCCTTCGGTTCGACCGCGACGTACTGGAACGTCGCATCCGAGATGCGCAACCCGCGCAGCTACACCAAGGCGATGCTCTGGTCCGTCGGCATCATCACGGTCGTGTACTGCGTCATCGGCGGTGTAGTGTACGGCTACTGCGGGCGGTACGTCGCGTCGCCTGCTCTCGGCTCGGCTGGTCGGCTGCTGAAGAAGATTTGCTACGGTATCGCCATCCCCGCCCTCGTCGGCTCGCTCACGATCTACGGCCATCTCGCAGGCAAGCACATCTTCATCCGCCTGCTGAAGGGCACGCGCCACCTCGCATCCAACTCGCGCGTGCACTGGACGACGTGGCTCGGGTGCATGTTCGTGGGCACCATCATCTCGTACATCATTGCGTCGGCCGTGCCGAACTTTGGCTCCATCATCTCCCTCGTCGGCGCCTTTGTGTGCCCCACCGTCGCTATCTGGCCCTACAACCTGATGTGGTGGCACGACAACTGGCGCTACGCATCGGTCGAGCGCCGCCGCTCTTGGCGCCTCCGTGCCGAGCTCGCGCTCAACATTTTCCTCTTCTTCCTCGCCTTCTTCCTCACCGCTGGCGGCACATACGGCGCGGTCATGGACGTCATCGAGACCACGTCGGACGCCGGTCCGTGGTCGTGCAACGACAACTCGCACTCGGTGTAGAGTTGCATAGAATCACTAGAAATATAGAGTCATTAGAGCTGCCATGCACACATCTCGTAACGGAGTTGCGGTGGCCCTGTGCGTGCAGATGCGCAACGGGCGCGGTCGTGAGCTATTCAATTCTCAGTGCATTATCGCTGTTTGCGTCTGCATGAAACGACATGCACCCCTGTTCTAGGCGAACCAGGGAGAGTTCCTAGGTTTGTCGGGATGTCCTCCGGGTGTGCCATCACAGGTGGTACTCGTTTCGGCGTCTGCCAAGCAGCAGCACAGAGCCTTCGGCCTTCCACGACCGTTGTTGCGGTCTAGACTCGACGGGTTGCGAAGCGCGTTTGAGCGGCTGCATGATGGCATCAAGGCGTGAGCGATAGATGGGGCCAGAGAAGCGAATCGACATTGCACGATACACCTAACGCTGCTTCTCCCTCCGCCACCAATCGGTGTGCATGTGCAAGTGCGACACGCCCGGCGCCAAGCCTATGCCCAAGTTTGAGCCCTAAGAGCTTGTCTTGCATGGACACTCATACTTCATTACACATATTCACGGGTAGAACATTGTGCTATGTTGAGTCCCTCTATCTCATTACACTCCTCCTCTAACATCTGGGGCTTAGCAGCCCTCGCCGACATGCGTGCACGTCTCTCTCAGTCATGAAACGAGATCGAGAGGGCGGTGAAGCTGAGGAGTGTAAGGCAGCGCAGATGGGCGGAACGTCTTCGTGGAACGTTTTGGGTGAGGACTCATGCCGCGTGGCGTGTCTCATGTTACTACCGATCGTCGGACGTCGAACCGGGAGAGCTTACTGCACTTGAGTCTGGACCCGAGGTTGCTGCCAATGATATGCGAGTACATGGGGTCAATGTTACACTGCCTCCTCAGTCATGAGCTTGAAGAGCCTGTCCCCGACGCTCTCTCTGAACTCCTCGAGCGGGACGAACTTGATGCGCTGCAGAAATGCGTCTGCAACAGCAGCAGAGTGCTGAACGAAAGTGCCAGTCACGACATTGAAGTTTGAGTCCAGGCATCGCTCTCTGAACGCGTTGGTGAAGAGGTACTGTCCGATGTCCTCCAGAGGCATGTCGGAGGGCGGGGCGATATTACTCCACTCTGCCTTCCAGCTCTGCGTGTCGACCAGCGTGACGGTGGACTCTGGCAGCTCTTCCAGATACTGCAGGACTGAAAAACAGACGTGTTCAATGGGATAATGGCGGTTAACAGTGACGGCCCCTGCGTCAGGCGGAGGGACGTCACCCTCTGTCACGATGTAGACGAGCTCTTGCTGGATGCTCTGGTCCTCGTGCCCCGGCATGAAGGCGACGTGTGGCAATCCAAACTCGACACACTCGATGAGGTCGACGACGACCCGTTTCGCGTTGGGCGGCAACATCAGAAACCAAGAATCGGGGTCGCGGTTCAGGCACCAGTTCTTCGTGAGGAAGACGACCGTGTCCAGGGGCTCAGAGTAGGACAGGGTGTCCTCCATGCCATAGTGGTCGAGCAGGCGTATGGTCTTTGGCGCAGCCTGGGCGACTATGCGAAGGATGTCCGGAGTCAGAGGATACATTGGATAGTCTTCCCCGGCGTAGATGTCGACGACGGTGCTGCCTGGCGCGAACTGAGGGCCCGGAATCCAGAAACTCCCGAGTGCGGTGCCGACCTTGACTGGCGGGCTGCGGTAGTCGATAGTCAGGTGGTGGCAGCACTTGCGAAATATGATGTTGCGAGCAGCTTTGGAAAGACAGTAGATGGTGCGCAGAGTGTTCTCATCCTGGTCACTGACGAGATGGTCAATCACGGCGTCGAAGATGTGCGGGAAGGAGGTGTAGTCGAGAACGGTCATGCTGTCCGTCAGCTCTGCGAGCACGGAGAACCGACAGTACCTGGAGACATCGATTCCGTTGCACGCAGTGAGAGGAAAGCTCGACGTGGATTCGTGGATTCAGGAAGCCATTGTCGTCGACTTCTTGCCCCGTGACTTGTCGCGCACGAGCCGCACCCCGCAGATCCGTGCACGACACTCCGACACTCGCCAGGGCCACTGCAAGCGAGCCAGTTCAGCTCCGTCTTTGCCATATCCTCAGACGGCCGCAACTTGGGCAAGTCGAGCCTTCACTCCCTGGACCACCACGGGGGCCACTCACCCCCCGCTTCCCCCTGTCCTTTCCATCCTGGCCGAAGGACCACCCTCGACTACCTGTCGGAACGTGCTTCCCTGGTTGCGTCCGACATCGATAGCGGGTAGGCGAGATATGTTACCGAGTGCTATGAGCGGAGAACACTCCGCATCCCGCTGGAGTCGATAAGAGACAACAGACTTATCCAAGTACAGGCGCGTAAGACGCAAGGGCAAGGTTGGACGCGCTCAGTTCCGTCGGAGATCGGTCTGTTGTCTTGTCTGACTGATCATGTCCTGGCGGCTGGGGCCCGGTGGGGCGGACGTGGCCCCCGGCGGAGACGTCGCCGCCCTTTTCTCGTCAATAGTTTCCCGAGTTTGCGGAGACAAGTCCGCCTGCCGGCAGGAACGGCTGCATGCAGTATGAGAGAGGAGTCATGTGGTCTGGTTATGCATGCTTCCATCCCTGCCAGTGATACGCTGGCGCTCGGGAGAGGGTGAGTGCAGACGAGACCAGTTCGCCGATGTGCAGTCTTTCAGGGTTCACATCGGCTTTCATACACGGCTCTACGGCTATGGAACTAACAGTACCGGGCGACTCCCCCGTCAACCTTGAGCGTCGTCCCCGTGCAGAACCCGCTCGCGTCACTGGCGAGGAAAAGGGCCGCGTTCGCAATGTCCGCCGGCTTACCCAGCGTCTGCAAGCTCGACTTGTCTCTCGCGAGGTCGAGCAGCTCAGGATGCACCGCAGAGAACGGCGTCTCGATGAAACCGGGGCAGATTGCATTCACGCGGATGCCATACTTGCCGTACTCCTGCGATGCAATGCAGGCGAGACCGCGCACCGCAAACTTGGACGCCGTATAAGGACTGATGAGTGGTACACCCTCGAGACCAGCGACGCTGGACATGACGATTGCACTGCAGCCCTTGCCGCCCGATGGCGAGGCGAGGAACGCACGCAGCCCGTGCTTCAACCCGATGAAGACGCCGCGAGCGTTGACGGCCATGACCTTGTCGTACTCCTCCATCGGCGTCTCATGCAGCATGTGCCAGGCGCCCTCGATGCCGGCGTTCAGCACGACGACGTCTACTTGGCCCCACTTGTCGACAGTCGCCTGCGTGTATGCCTCGGCGGCCGCCTCGTCAGTCACGTCGCCGCAGAAGGTCAGGAGTCGGTCGGTGGCGAGCTCAGACTTGCACGCGTCGAGGGCCGACTGGGTTCGATCCACGACGGTGATGCCTTTGACATCTGCTTCGATGAAGGCCTGAACTCAGCATGGTGGTGATGGTGTTGGTGTATTGGTGGTGGTGGCTCACCTTGACAATGCCAAGTCCGATGCCGGATGCACCTCCCTGTGGTTAGCAGCGTTGACCATAGGCACCCACAGTGACTATAGCGACTTTGCCGGAGAGAGAGGTCATGGGGGTAGGTAGGTTGCGGGTGGATGCGTCAGCAGAGGGGTCGTGTCCGGTCTTTTAACACGCGTCGTCCCGAGATGGTGGCCGACCTCTTGCGGATCTCTTGCGGGGTCACCTGACAGTGGGAACTTATCGGCGCCTCCGATTATCAATCAGATCGCTCGGCAACATCCCCGCCCTCTCCCCACGACGTCCACGGCCCCCACGATGTCCACGACCCCCGCGACCCCGCAGCCCCCTTGCGCATCTACTTAAGCCGCGCACCCCTCGTCGTGGAGACCCCAGCAACTCGGCAACTCAACCATGACTCAACCTCTCATCCTACCTCCCGGTATCACCGCCCCCACATTCGCCAAGTACCTCGATCAGGTGCGCACCATCGTGGGTGCCGACAACATCGATGTCATCACCGGCGAGCATCAGTTCACCAAGACCGACTACATGGACCCCGCCAAGGAGCACGACATGCACCCCGTCTTCGACAAGGACTACTTTGTGTCTTCCGCCGTCGTCGCGCCCCGCAGCGTCCCCGAGCTCCAGGCCATCATGAAGGTGTGCAACCAGTTCAAGGTCCCCGTCTGGCCCTTCTCCATCGGACGCAACATCGGCTACGGCGGCACTGCACCCCGTGTTCCTGGCTCCGTCGGCCTCGACTTGGGCCGCCACATGAACCGCGTCCTCGAGGTCAACGAGAAGGACGCGTATTGCCTCGTCGAGCCCGGCGTCACCTTTCACAACCTCTACGACGACCTCGTCAAGCGGGGTCTCGAGGACAAGCTCTGGATCGACGTGCCCGACCTCGGCGGTGGCAGTGTCATCGGCAACACGGTCGAGCGCGGCGTCGGCTACTCGCCCTACGGCGACCACTGGATGATGCACTGCGGCCTCGAGATCGTTCTCCCCAACGGCGAGCTCGTGCGCACGGGCATGGGCGCGCTACCCGAGCCGGGCGCGGACCAGGGCCAGTCGCCCGACCAGCAGAAGCCGAACCGCTGCTGGCAGCTGTTCAACTATGGCTTTGGCCCGTACCACGACGGCATCTTCTCGCAGAGCAACTACGGCATCGTCACCAAGATGGGTCTGTGGCTCATGCCCAACCCCGGAGGTTACCAGGCGTACTCGATCACGTTCGAGAACGAGTCGGACCTGCCCGCCATCGTTGAGACGGTCCGCCAGCTGCGCATCTGCATGATCATCCAGAACGTCGCCACCATCCGCAGCCTGTTGATGGACGCCGCGTGTCTCGACTCTAAGGAAGGCTTCTGCCCCGGCGTCAAGGGCCGCGCGTTGAATGAGTCGGAACTGGACGGCATCCAGCGCAAGACTGGGCTCGGGCGCTGGATCTTCTACGGCGCGCTGTATGGCCCCGATCCCGTTCGTGATGCGCTCTGGGGTGCGATCAAGGGTTCTTTCTCGCAAATCCCCGGCGCCAAGTTCTACCTGCACGAGGAGGGGCGTCCAGCTCCGGGCGTGCTCGATATTCGGTCCAAGACGATGCGCGGCATCCCGACGTACGATGAGCTCAAGTGGGTCGACTGGGTGCCGAACGGCGCGCACTACTTCTTCTCGCCTATTGCCGAGGTGCGCGGCGAGGCGGCCACGAAACAGTACCAGATCTCGAAGAAGCGTCTCGTCGAGGCTGGTTTTGACGTTATTGTCGACTTCATCATCGGCATGCGCGAGATGCACCACATCATCTGCGTCGTGTACGACCGCACCAAGCCCGAGGAGCGCGCGCGCGCCGTCGAAGTCGTCCGCGGCCTGGTTGACGAGTGCGCCGCCGAGGGATGGGGAGAGTGTAAGTCTCTCGCAAGGTGAAGCTGACATCAGACCGCACCCACATCTCACTCATGGACCAGATCGCCGGCACGTACAACTTCAACGACAATGCGCTCATGAAACTGTCGGAGAAGATCAAGGACACGCTCGACCCGAACGGCATCCTCGCCCCGGGCAAGAACGGCGTCTGGCCGTCGACCTACGACAAGTCCAAGTGGCAGCTGAAGGCGGGTTCTGCCGTCACTCGCGACTCTATCCCCAAGACACCGGGTGTGCCTCCGCCCTCGAAGCTGTAACATTTCCTAGCATAGCAAAGGGTTGTATGAATCTGAAGTTACTTTATGCCTGCACCGTTTGCACCTCGACTTCCTCGACCCTTGTGATGACGCCGTCGAGCGACTTTGGGATGGCGTGGCAGAACCCGCTGTAGCCGCCCTCCTGCTCTTTACGGAGGTACTCGCCATACTTCCCCAGGCCACCCAGGTAGAAGAGAATGTTATGCTTCTTGCCTGGAATGTTGGCACCGAAGATCCAACTGTCGATTTCGGCATACAGCGTCCCCTTGGTAAGAGCGTGGCAGTGCTGCGTCCAGCGGTCCTCGGCCTCGGGCTTGACATCGATGATCGCGTCACCTCGTGCGCGGCGGCGCTGCTCTGCATCCGCGACCAGGCTCGCGATGAACTCAACCTGGACCTCGATCGCGGGCACGAGGTTCGCGAACGGCCCCTGTGGTCCGCTGACCATGAGCAGGTTCGGGAATCCTGCAGTCCCGATGCCGAGGTAGCTGCTCGGTGTGTCCCAGTGAGCGTCGAGCGTACCGCTGCGCCCCCGGATGTCCATGCGTCGGTAGTTGCCGTCGACGGCGTCGAATCCAGTCGCGAGCACGAGCACGTCGAGCTCGTGCTCCTTCCCGTCTTCAGTGACGACGCCGCGCGGAGTGACCCTCGTAATGGGCGTCTCGCGCAAGTCCACAAGCGACACGTTGGGTTGGTTGAACGCGTCAAAGTACCCGTCTGTACAGAGGGGCCGTTTCGCGAACAGTCCCGTCGGCGTGAGACGACGCGCCGTGTCGGGGTCGCGCACGATGGAAGCAATCTTGCGCCGGATGAACGCTGCGGCGAGCTCGTTCACACCCCTGTCGGTCGAGACGTCGCAGAACGCGCCAAACACGAAGCGGAACCCGTTTCCTTGAGCCCACGCGGCTTCGAAGGCGGCCTCGCACTCCTCAGGTCCCACGCTTTGGGCCGACACGGTGCTCTCTTCGAACCCGAATCCTACGGCTGAGGAGCGCACCTGCGCCCACACCTGCGGCCATCGCAAGCGGTAGGATGCGACTTCATCAGGAGTCACGGGCCCATTGCCAGCAGGCACGCTGTACTGCGGGCTGCGCTGGAAGACGGTCAGGTGGCGCGCGACCTTGCTCGCAGCGCCGACGACCTGGCATCCCGTTGAACCCGTACCGATGACGCCGACGCGGAGGCCGTCGAGCTCGAGCCCCTCCGGCCAGCGGGCGGTGTGCGCCAGTGTTCCCTTGAAGTCGGCGAGGCCAGGGATGTCGGGCCAGTTGACAGCACTGAGCAGCCCGAGGGCCGTGACAACGTAGCGCGCAGTGTATTCCCCGCCGTCGGTGATGACATGCCAGCCCTGAGCCCGCTCATCCCAGTGCAACGCGTTCACCTCCGTGTTCAGCTGGATGTCGCGCATCAGATCAAAGTGATCAGCGACGCGCTCAAGGTATGCCAATATCTCGGGTTGAGGGATGTAGCGCCGGGTCCACGTGTCGCCGGCCAGCAGGTCGGCGTCAAAGCTATACCGGTAGAAAGGCGCTTCAGTGTCGCTCATCGCGCCAGGATACCGGTTCCAGAACCAGGTGCCGCCGACGCCGGAACCCTTCTCGAAGATTCGGACGTGCAGGCCCACCTCATCGCGTAGCTTTCGAAGGGCATACAGGCCTGCGAAGCCGGCGCCGATGACGACGGCGTCAAAGTCAAACTGGATCATGTCAGGGGGGTGAGTATATGGTGGGCGAAAGAGGGGTGAGTGTGGTGGGCGGAAGAGGGCTGAGGCTTCTTATGTACCTGTTCTCGCCAACCCCAGCCGGGTGGGCGTTATCTGGGAACATCATGGAGACACTGTCATGTGATGCTCGACATGCTCTGCTGACCTGCAATCGATGGTCGACCCAGTGCGGTGTGCCTGCGTCAAGTGAACTGGGATGGCAGACTTCGGCAAACTTCGGCACCAAACTCTGCATACAGTCTAGGACATGTCCGCGTGCGCCGGGTCGGTCGGCGCGAGGAGGGGCGTGATGTGCCACTGGCCGTCGACGCGCGTGAATTTGAGGGGTAGGGCATTGCTGAACTTGGAGCGGTCGAGTTGGATGCCGAGTGCATTGACGAGGACGAGGAGGTTGCCGCCGTGCGCGACGATGAGGGTCGGCCGCAGGTCCTCGCTTCGGTTCAGGGCAAATTCGATTCCCGACAGGGAGCGCTGCACGAACTCGTCGAGCGTTTCGCCGCCCTCGGGCTTGCAGTCCCAGTCGATCGTCTCCGAGCTCGTGCCAACGAGCGCGCCGAAGTGTCTCTCCTTCAGGAGCGGGGTGGGCGTCGGCGTCAAGCCCAGCGCCTTGGCGGACGGCTCGGCAGTCTGCAGCGTGCGCTTCGCGTCGGACACGACGATGGAGCGGACGGGCTCGTTCGCAAGCGCTGCGGCGGCATCGACGGCCTGCTTCTGGCCCAGCTCCGAGAGCGGCTCGTCGTACGCCTGGAAGATCTTGAGCGCGTTCCGCGGCGTCTGCCCGTGTCGCAGGAAGTAGAAGACGTCTGGGGCGATTTCGACGCCGCGCCCGCGCGCCAGGGACGCAACACGCTCGTACCCCAACTGCACCGTCATGGTTGTCGTCGTGAGTGATGAGGAGACAGCAACAGCGAATGCGCTCCGTTCGGTCGTCGGCGCGTCGGTGCGAGGCGACGGCCGGCGCCGCCGGATACGTTTGCCGGAACCGGTCGGAGATGAGCGAGGCGACCTCCAACACGTTGTTTCAATGGGGATCACGTGACAAGGTGACTTCTGACGAGACTCCCACTGAGGTAGGTCGAGGAGAGCTCTGCTCCATCACTGACAGACACATCGAAAGCCCATGACAGTCCAGGAGTAAGCTGCGGTCTCAGCGACAGGCTCATGACACTCCTTTTGCAACCTAGGGTCGTCTTCACAGTGAACGACCGAAAGGACGCAAGACACCGACGAAGAAACCGACACTGACATGAAGCCGAGCACTGTGGCTGGGACGCCCCACGATTGCATTGACTACTTGACTTATTGCTTGATTCCACTTCAACCGGATTCTGCTTAGAAGCACGCTGCCTCAATAGCAGTGACACCGAGGAAGATCTTGCTGAGCTCGACGAGCGCCTGACCACCCGCCTTGAGCTTCTCGGCCGTCGTCGTCGCGCCAATAAGCAGTTTGACGGCCATCTTGACACCGCCCAGTTCGGCAATGTACTTCTTGATCTTGAGCAGCTTGGCGGCGGGGCGAGGTCACGGTCGCGGCGCACTTGGCGACCTTGACCCAGTCGATTCCGCGCTCGTCGAGAAAAGAAACATCGCTGCGCTCCGAAAGGGGAACCTTGACGTCGACGTGGGAACGCTTGTTCTCAGCGAACCCGTTCTCCTTCAGCCACGCGGCCGTCGCGTCGTCGCCGCTCTCGAGAACGGAGTCGGGGATCTGCTCGATCTGCGAGAAGGCAATGTCGATCGCGGACTCGATGTACGAGAAGTCGAAGTTGGCCATGGGGTCGGCGAGGTCGGCAGCGGCAGCGGCAGCCTCGAGCTCGCGCTTGGCAGGCGAGGGGCGGGCCGAGGCGAGCCCGAAGAGAGCGGTGGCGGTGAAGAAGAGAGAGGTGAACTTCATTGTGCTGGAGCAGTTGTTGATGAAATTTCAGGCTCCTCGAGAGCTGTCTTATATACCTTGAGTTCGAGCTGTTTCGCGGTCCTCGTTAGCCCTAGAGCTCCCCTTTGGCTCTCACTCGCCCTAGCCCACCGCACCATAGCAATGTACCGAGCTCCCACGACACTTAGCCTGTCGTGAGCCGCCTTCCCAAGCTGTTCTGCGGCTTGCCCGGCGAGCCTGACCGGCAAGTCGCCCGAGCGATGAGCGACGAGATGTGCAGCAAATCGGCATCCAGCATGCTCAAGCACCCCCGTTCCAACGTCCCGGTCCGAAGGTTCAATATCTCGCACTGCCTGAGGGTCATCGTGAATTGATCAGGTGCAGAGTTGCTCCGAGGTCTGCGCGGGACACCTGGTCTCCAAGTCTCAACCTGCTTGGCGGCTGCATGACACGGGCACGTCGAGGGAGGTCAGCAGGAGGTCAGAAGGATGGCAGCAAGGATGCCAAGGTGAATCACGGAACGCAACTGAGACATTGATAATGACGCTATACGCTATCTTAGCGTTGAGCAGACTTGGGGTGGATATACGAAGGCCAGGAGCAAAGGCGCGACAGCGGCGAGCTTGCGGCGTCGTATCGGTCCGCTCTTGTCGTCGGAGAGCTCGGAGCGATGTTGGGCAGCAGCGAAACGTCGGAGACAGGGCAGTAGTGGGGTCTCGGTGTCCTTCCCTGTCGGAGGTTCGCCGTAAATGACGCTAACGATTCTCCCGGTGACGGGCAGTGCGCAGATTGTTATCGGATGTGTTGCAACGGCTGCAGAGCTTTATCATCATGCACCTCCTCGCCGTGTTTGGCGGGCTTGGCACGCTCATCAGTGACGTGAGTACCATTCATTAACACGAGAAGTTGCGTATATGCGCACGGGGGGTGCACACGAGAGAAGGCAGGCAGATGGGCACGGAGTTGGGACAGGTGGAGCGATCGAAGGTTTCGAACGTTCGTACCGGCGTCTTGCCCGCTCCGAGTGATCGGGCAGCTGGGGAGAGGTGTGGAGGTGGTGTGGCACGGATATGACACCGGTCCGTATCGCGCGGGTTCCGCCTGATTGCTGGCTGTGGAGAAGGTTCTGGGGTGCAACTCAGATGCGCGCCCGAGGACATTCAAGTTGGGAGAAGGTGAGGGATGATGGAGGGGTTTGGGTTGGAAGGAGCAGCAGGAGGTGCCATCGCGTGCCACTTGTGCATCACTCATGGCCGTCGACGTCGCGCATGTCGAGGCTTCACATTCATCGCACTCTGCCGGAGCAGCCCTACAGTTCACCGTTGCTGAGCGGAGACACCGATGCGGGCAGCGACGGCAGTGTCGGTTGTGCCGACGGGAAGCTGCGGAGTCGCCAGACGGAACTCAGCTGCGGTGCTAACCATGGGACAATGACTGCCCGGCTTTTCGATGGCGACGTGCACTTGCTAGTGGCGGGCGCCAACGACAGTGAGTGATGCTCAGAAGCCCGTGAGCGTGAGCTCTGCACCAAATCCGGATCGTCTTGTGGAAGGACATACCGACTGCTAGCCGCTTGAATCGGCCCCGGCTGATTGGACAAAGATAGGACCTGCGAGCCGCCGACTGTGAATTATATCGGGGCCGAGTGCGGCGAGGTCTGTTCCGAGATGAGACGACGAGGGATAGTACGAGGGCTTCGCCACATGCGCCCAACTTGCCCGTAAGAGGCGCTGTCTGTGCAGGCATCAAACAATTGTGCTGCCATGACCTGAGGGCATGCGACGCCCGCCCCTGCGATGGGGTGTTGGTCAGCAAAGGGTCAGTGGTTGGTCAGTCAGCGTGGTTGCCGCAATCACACGATGATCTGTGGCGGAAGTCGGGGCTGGAACTCGGAGCTGAACGGCGCAGGGTCGTGCGGTGAACACGGCCGGTCGGCCGGTCAGCGTCGTTCGACCTGTGGAGGGCGAAGAAGCGATGGATCGTCGGTGCTAGTTGATGTCTGTGCTCGAGCGGAGGCTTCGGAAAGGGATTCATGTTGTCGAGGATGTAGTGTAGTCAAACTAGGAACACGAAGACAGCTGTGTGCAGTGCAGTGTAGTGTAGTACTGTGCAGTGTAGTGCAGTGTGCAGAGGACAGCGCCGCCTGTGTGGAATGGAGAATCGAGTACAGGCTGAGGATCGGCTGGGCTTGGGCTGTGTGCCTGAGTGGCGTTAAGCACGTTGAAAGTGTGCCGAGCCGGGCCGAGTTGAGGGCTGAGCGAGTGCGGGCATGCGTGAACCACCGAGAGTGAGGCTGACACGGTAACCAGAACGCACGTGGCGCGCGTGTACTTTGCAGTGAAGATTTTGCATCCGCTCGCAAGGTATCATGTCAGGCTGACTGGATGGGTCCAGTGAGGGATTGTTTGTATCGGACGATTGTTGGTTGCTTGGCTGGGGCGGGGAGTGTCCGGAACGTCCGCAGTGTCCGGAGTGTTCGGAGTGTCGCGTGGCAAATGTTCACAGTCGTCGTATCGTACCACTTTTTTTTCTGAGCCTTCAGGGACGCGTACCCGGACGAGGGACCATAGGACCATCCACCGTCCACTGTTGATCCTGCTTGGTCCTGCTTGGTCGTGCTTGCTTCAGCCTGTAGACTGCATTCGATGCATGCACCTCGCCGTGTCAGCTCAGGGTAGAGCGGTAGAGAACAGAGGGCCTCTGCTCCCATGGCCTGACTGAGCCCCTCGTAAGATTGATTGTACGATTGTTTTTCCACCGCGACCGCGCGGCACATCCCGAGCCAAGGATCCTTCCTACCTCGTCAACTTTATTAGTCGCGCCAGACACACTCCTCCTCCATCTTCTTTCTCCATCCCAACATCGTTGTCTCATCCTCGACACGGACACACGACTAGGGGTGTTCTCTCCTTCCTTTCCCGCCCTCCCCGGTTCCCTGTATCGACACTACTACTACTACTACTAGTACTACTACTACTACTACTTATTCCTCTTGTCTACTGATTAATCTCCTCCCCATCTCCTCCCCCGACTCCCCCGACACGACACCCTCCATCATGGCTGCCATCTACGACCACGCTATGGGGTACATCTCCAAGCACGCCCCCACCATCGCCGAGCAGCTCGTCATCTCAAACGCCACCACCACCAAGGACGCCCTCTACGGCGACCTCAACCTCTCCGCCCTCAACTGGTTTGAGCGTCTCTGGGCCAACTACTACATCTACATGGGCAACGCCATTCTCGCCACCGGCGTCATGTCCTTCCTCCTCCACGAGATCGTCTACTTTGGCCGCTGCATCCCCTGGCTCATCATCGACGAGATCCCCTTCTTCCACAAGTGGAAGCTCCAGCCCAACAAGAAGATCACCCCCGCCCAGATCTGGAAGTGCACAAAGGTCGTCCTCCTGACCCACTTCACCTGCGAGGCTCCCCTCATCTGGCTCTTCCACCCGATCTGCTGCTACTTTGGCATGGCCACCTTCGAGGTCCCCTTCTCACCCGTCTGGCTCATGGCCGCCCAGATCGCCTTCTTCTTCGTCTTCGAGGACATGTTCCACTACTGGGCCCACCGCGGTCTCCACTGGGGTCCCCTCTACAAGCACATCCACAAGCTCCACCACGAGTTCTCCGCCCCGATCGGTCTCGCTGCCGAGTACGCCCACCCCCTCGAGGTCATGATTCTCGCCCAGGGCACCATCTCCGGCCCCTTCCTCTACTGCCTGTTCCGCAACGACCTCCACATCCTGACCGTCTACATCTGGGTCACGCTCCGTCTCTTCCAGGCCGTTGACGCCCACTCTGGCTACGACTTCCCCTGGTCGCTCCGCCACTTCCTCCCCTTCTGGGCCGGCGCTGACCACCACGACTTCCACCACATGGCGTTCGTCAACTGCTACTCGACTTCGTTCCGCTGGTGGGACTACTCGCTCGGCACCGACGCCAAGTACCACGCGTACAAGGACCGTGTCGCCAAGGCCAAGGCCTCTGAGCGCAAGGCCGTGCAGGAGCGCGAGCTCGAGCAGGTCGAGAAGGACGGCCAGGAGGCCGAGCGCCGCGTCGAGTCTTACGCCAAGGCCAAGAAGCTCTAAGAAGCTCTTAAGCTTTATCTCGCCTAGACAAACCATAGAGCATTTAATCACAACCCACAATCATAGATACCAGCTAGTAATGCACATACATACCACCGGGCCGAGTGCGAGTGCGAGTGCGAGTGTTCGCAAGTGTGTTGCTGTTTGCAGTGTATCCCTCCACACACAGTCACTTGTCAGACATGTCTCCGGATCGATCCGCAGACATGCCGCGTTGACTGTTTGCGATGAGCCTGCAGTCAGAGGGGAGGTCTGAGAGCCCAAAGTCGTCCGTCCCACAGTGTTTTTAGTCTTAGCGTAGATGACCTCCTCGCCGTCTCGCTGTCAGTTAGTACCTCGTTGAAGCGGCTCTGGCGTTAAGCGACGCAGCATTCGTTGTCATGCATGGTCATGGAGAGCGTAGCCGCTGCATCCTCTGCACCCTCTGCATGCGATTGGTCCTCAGAGTCCTCAGAGTGCACTCGTCGAGCTATGTCAAACTACGTCTAAGCTATGGATTCCCCAGGTGTGCGCCAAAATCTGGAAGGGATGATCGATCCAGGGCGATCCACGTGCCGGAGCAGCGGCTAACTGGGCGGCGAAAAGTCCAGGGGTGAAGTCAAGTCACCATCCATCCATGCCTCCAGCGATCGACTCGATCCCTGGCATGGCCAGCGATGCATCACCAGACGTAGACCTATCTCTCCCCCATTCTTTCATCTGCACACACCACCATGGCCGAGTCCAAGGCCCCGCAGCAGATACCCCTCGGCAGCTCGGTCCCCGCACTCACCAATCATGCCATCTCCGTCTCCCTTCCCCTCTGGGACGACAACATCGGATACGAGGAAGGCGACCCCCGCGTCGTCGGCCGCATGGTGACCGGCTACCCCCGCTTCTTCATCCACCGCTCCATCCAGAAGCTGCAAGCGCTCCTCCTGTCCAAGTTTGGGCACGAGGGTGAGGCGTGCATGCTCTTTCCCTCTCCGCGGGTCGCCAGCGAGGCGCGCGACTTCCTCGCCTCCCGCTCTCCGCCCGTCGCCTCTCGCACCGTCGAGTACGTCGTGACGCCAGGCGCGAAAAGCCTGCCTTCCGCGCGCCAGAGCGACATTGACTGCATCGAGCTCCAGATCCTGTTCTTCGCCAAGGACGACTTCCCCTCCGCGAAGCAGTTCTGGCAGCACACTGGCGACGGCATCACGAGCCGGCAGGCAGAGCGCGCGCTCGCGTTCCTCGGCGAGGCGCCCGCTGGCGGCGTTGCGCCGGCCGCCTGTCAGACAGGCAAGCCTGTCACGGGCCGCAACAGGCACTACGCGCGCGACTCGCGCTACTCGACCCCGCAGACCCCCACGACTCCGACGAGCCCGAACTCTGCGGAGGAGGAGAAGACGATCAGCGTGCCCGAGGAGGTCGCGGCGGCCGACCTCGGCACGTACCTCGAGGAGCGTTACGGGCGGAATCTACCCCTGTTCAACGCCCCGCTCGCTAAGCAGGCGCTGCGGCGGCGTATCGCGGGTGGATTGCTTCCGAACGATGCTGATTTCGACGGGGACGCCCATATCAAGCGCGGAGAGGTCACGCCCGACGACGTCTACCTGTACCCGGGTGGCATGAGTGCGATCTGGCACGCGCACGACGTCGCGCGCCGTGCCCGCCGCAACGAGGGCAAGCCCGAGGGCATCTCGGCCTGCTTCGGCTTTCCGTACACCGACACACTCAAGATTCTCTCCAAGTGGGGGCCCGGGTGCGAGTTCTTTGGCATCGGCGACGACGCGGAGCTCGAAAAGCTCGAGCAGCTCTTGGAGCAGCAGGACAAGAGCACGCCGCTCCTCGCGCTCTTCTGCGAGTTCCCGTCCAACCCCCTCGTGCGCTCCCCCGACCTGAAGCGCATCCGCCAGCTGGCAGACAAGCATGGCTTCCTTGTCGTCGTGGACGAGACGATCGGCAACTTCATCAACGTCGACGTCATGCCGTACGCGGACGTCGTCGTGAGCTCGCTCACCAAGATCTTCTCCGGCGACAGCAACGTGATGGGCGGCTCGCTCGTGCTAAACCCCAAGTCCTCGGCGTACCCCGCGCTCAAAAAGGTTATGGCCGAGAGCTATGAGGACAACTACTGGCCCGAGGACGCCGTGTACATGGAGCGCAACTCGCGCGACTACCGCGGGCGCATCGCGCGCGTCAACGACAACGCTTATGCGATCACCGACTTCCTGCACTCTCGCTCTCTCGCCTCGGGACCCGGCGACGATAAGGTCATCAAGAAGGTGTACTACCCGCGGTGGGAGACGCCGCAGAACTATGCCGCGTGCAAGCGCGAGCCCACAGCCGGCAAGGGCGGATACGGCGGTCTCTTCAGCGTGACGTTCACCGACACGGCGGCGAGCCGCGCGTTCTACGACTCGCTGCCGTGCGCTAAGGGCCCGAGTCTGGGGACGAGCTTCACGCTCGCGTCGCCGTACACCATCCTCGCGCACTATGCCGAGCTCGACTGGGCGGCGACCTTTGGCGTTGAGCCCGACCTCGTGCGTATCTCGGTCGGACAGGAGGACGAGGCGACGCTGCGCGCTTGGTTCGAGACGTCCGTCAAGGCCGCAGAGGACGCCGTCAAGGCCAAGCAATAGGTGGCCCCCCACCCCCACCCCCTCCCAACGATAAGGATCACGCCAAGCACAAGACAAGCTCGCAAGTCCAACACTTACATAAAATGGAGCTCCGCGGAGATCCTAGTTACCTAAACCACTGCACTGTATTACTCAACGTATGCATTATGATTGTACGAGCTTGAGTTCGAAAAAGACCGAGGTCGCAAGCGCCGGCGGGCGGAATGGTAGGCACAGACATGACGCAGAGTCAAGTGCCAAGTGTCCGCGCGACCCCGTCGTCCGAAATCCGTGGCCGTGGCCCGTGGAAGTGTGCGAGCCAGAGTGATAGGCAACCTACGCGGGTAGACCGGCTCCGCGCGCGGGGAGGCCTCGGTGGCGGATTGAATCAGGTACAGCGGATCGCTCACCGTAAGACCACGTGGCCGTCGTCACCCTCCCGTGCAACCACGGGGCCGGCGGGTCCGGGCGACACATCTCCGGACGCCGGAGGCTCCGCCCGATGTCTTCACTCATAGGTGACGGCAATCTAGCATCCGCACCCCCGTCAGCTCCTCAAGAGACTCGGATGGACACCATCTCGACCTTTATATTAATGCATCCTTCCCACACCATGTCTGACAGCAACAACCCCTCCTCCTCCAAGAACAACATGACTGGAACCATCGTCCCGACTCCCGGAATCCCCGACCTCCGCATCCGCATCATCGGTGCTGGGTGAGTAACTCGGAGCTCGAGGTGGCACTGCTCCACCTCGGGCAATCATACAGCACTCAGAGACAGCGGCTGACTTTCAGAATGGGCGGCATGGGCACCGCGCTCGCCCTCGCGCAGCAGGGCTTCAAGGACATTGCTGTCTACGAGCAGGCCCCCGAGCTCGGCGAGGTCGGCGCCGGCATCAACATCCCTCCCAACCTCGCCCGCGTTCTCGACGGCTGGGGCGTTCTCGATATTTGCAGCGGCGAGGGCGTCGTGATTGAGAAGGCCAACGTTCTCGACTGCGCTACGGACGAGATCCTGACCTCGGTCGCGTACGAGGACTACATGGAGCAGACGTACGGCTACCCGTTCGTCACCGTCCACCGCGCGGGCCTGCAGCGCTGCCTCGTCGAGGGTGCCAAGCGCTCCGGCGTCGTCAAGACGCACCTCGGCTCGCACATCGCCCAGTACGACTTTGACAACACGCGCTTCCAGGTCGTGAACCCCGAGACGAAGCAGCCCGAGTGGGTCGAGGCCGACGTCATCATTGCCGCCGACGGCGTCAAGAGCAAGGCGCGCGAGGCCATGCTCGCCCGCACCGGTATCAAGGATGAGGTCGAGGACACTGGCCAGGCCGCCTACCGTATCATGGTCCGCCGCTCCGCGATCAAGGAGGACCCCGAGCTCCTTCCCTTCTTCACTGGCTCGCAGTCGTACCGCTGGATCGGCGAGAAGCGCCACATCATCGCGTACCCGATCGAGAACCACGACCTGTTCAACATGTCGACGACGCAGCCGGACCGCAACTTTGTCCAGGCCGACACCTGGACCGCCGCCGGAAGCAAGGAGGAGATGCTCCAGACGTTCCACGACTTCTGCCCGCGCGTGCAGAAGCTGCTCCAGCTCGTCCCCGAGGGTGAGGTGCTCGAGTGGAAGCTCCGCGTGCACAAGCCCCTCCCCGAGTGGGTCGACAACAACACCGCCCTCGTCGGCGACGCGTGCCACCCGACTCTGCCCCACATCGCCCAGGGCGCGGCCCAGGCCATCGAGGACGCCGCGTGCCTCGGCGTCATCCTGTCCAAGATCAAGGACAGGAAGGACGTCCACTCTGCCCTCGAGGTGTACCAAGAGATCCGCAAGCCGCGCACCGACTGGGCCGTCCTGACCGCCGCCGAGAACTCCAAGGGCCTCCACACCAACGACAAGGACGCGCGCAACGCCGCCTTCGCCTCGTCTGCGCCCGGCTCGAACCCGGACAAGATGATCTCAAGAGACGTCCACGACAAGCTGTTCTTGTACGACATTGCCAAGGAGACGGACAAGCAGTTCGAGGAGCTGTTCTCCAAGAAGAACGTCGCGACCACTGGCAAGAGCGCCTGACTGGCGCGCCCCCGTGCCGATCGAGGCACCGCCGGCGGCGAGGCCAATGCAACGGCCAAGTTGTAATGTAGCGGAAGAAGGTTCTTAGGCATTTTCTGTTTGTTTCTCTCTCATGCATCTGGTACACACAAATACGCATACGCGCAGCACGCCATCGGCGCACGGACTGATAGTTATCATCAGGTGCGGAGGGAGGTCGAGGCGAGGTCGAGGCGAGGTCAAGGCGAGATCACGGCGAGATCAAGGCGCTGCAAGAGATCTGTGCAGTGCAGAAGACGGGAATCGGTGATCAAAGAGGCGGTGAGGTCGGGCGATAGCAGTGTGTCCGAGGAACGTCGGGAGATCTGAGACAGATGATTGCCCGATACAGAGTGTCCGTCTCTATCGACCGCGGGAGCCCAAGGGAATGCTCCGCAGAGGATGTCACACGAGGTATGCATGTCTTGTTCGATGGAAACATCGGGTCAAGCGAAGAAGACAGAACACCGAGAGCGAGCATCAGCAGCTTTTGTCTGTTATCGGCCAAGTGGTTCCCTGTGTGGACCCTGCGCCACCTTGGGCCTGGGGCCAGTGCCAGCAAAAGCAGCCGAGATTGAGATCACGCCATCCCTTCGCTCTGTGGTGCAACTCGTGTGCAATCAACCAGAGGTCTGGGTCACGAGAAACAAAGACACAAGACCGAAAGGTGGGCAGGGAAGCGGTTCAGAGTAGCCGGGCGGCGGCGACCAGCGTAGGCTCTCCTCTCCAGTGTGCAGAACAACTTTGTCTAATGCATGGGCCAAGGTGAAGCTAATGAAGCGGTCGGGGAGGGATATAGAACGGGCGTCTCCGAATAACATTGGACCGGTGTCCTGATTAGGGCTGCGCGCCACCCGGGTTTAAGCGGTGGACCCACCGTCGACTGCTGCTGCATACCACTTGCTTCGTTCTTCCGACCTCTCTTGCATTCAGACCGTTCATCACACCATCATGGCATACCAAACTACAATCACGAATACAGCTACACCTGTCAGGTCCGACGCCTAAGGACCAGAGCGGTGAGAAGGATGCTCTCGGGCTTGGCAGTCTTTCTGGACGGGAGATGGACGTAGAGATGTAGAGAGAGGTGACAAATGATCCATCGTTGAATGGTACAATGAGAACTACGGACGACATGTAGCGGGATGTTGAAGGGACTCGAGATTTGTGTCTGAGCGCACGTGACGCGTGCACATGTGGCATGTGCGCACTAGACATGTAGCGCACCTTTCCATCCTTACTTGAACAGCCCTCTGTAGTCTCTGTCTTCTGCATACACTTCATACACCGTTACAACAGGTTTGTTGGAAAACGACATGCTCAAGTGACGGTTCATCCTCCATTGTGCTCAAGGCTCTATTGTTCATGCCATGACACAAGCGTCAGTGGCAACGACAGTGTCATGCCGTCGAGTTACGCCATGACATAACCGTCATTGCTCAGTCCTCCTCTTACACTCTTGCCACCGTGTCCTCCTACATGTGATCCTAGTTCCCATTGGACTCCTTCAACGATGGATCATTTGCCATTCCTCTAGTCTCTGCTCAACGACCTCGTTCAGCATCCTGTCCAGAGAGACTGCCGAGCCTGAGAGCATCCCTCTC